>CM060954.1:124483402-124783402 GCA_030765055.1 Mantis religiosa
TCACATGACTATGAATTTGCCGGTGTGAGCTTTCATTCTTTTTTTCTTTTTTGTGGCAACATTTCTTTTTTCTGCAATCCTTCTGTCCTCAAGTCTCAGAAGGTACTCTTTTAAACCACAATGTAAATGTATTAAGACCTTACTGTATGTGTACTGAGCAAAGGAAAACTCATTACTTCAAATTTATAGGGTTTTGAGTTAACAAATCAGTAGGCTACTTCAGTATGTAGCTTTGGATTGAACAAAGACTTACTTGAACTTACTGAAAGACATCGAACTGAAATACTAATGATGATCGGATATGGTAATAGGAGGAGGACCCAAGAAGAGGTTTGTGTCTGTTTTAATGAAACACATCCATAACGAAGGAAAGATTCATTTACCTACTTTAGCAATCTCGTTCTAAAACGTACTTCTAGTAGCAGCGTGAATCACCCAAGCTTACATCAAAATAATAAGACCCTAAGTGAGATAGAGGTGCATATATACAGATAAGTTTGTACCTCTCTCACTATGACCATCTGTGAGTGAAGTGTTCAGGATCTCTTGCGGCTACCACCCTCCAAGGAGGAAAGAATGAAGTCATGAACCACAAACAGGGCATAGACACACATGGAAGTCCCAACATGTGACGTCTCGAAAAGATGCACTACTGGGGTTACTGAGAGGAGGTCATGACCCATCTGACAAATAAGAGAGCAGAAAGGGAATCTCACAGTACAGGGGAATGGTAGTCCTAAGTAGTGGTGAAATACTTTGATATTACTGATTATACAATCTAACTGTAATTTAACTGTAACTTGATGTTAGGCTGTCTCATTCGTAATGTCGGCTTTTTGATTTTGGTGTTTTGGTTTGGCAATGCTATTTATAGGTGCCATGGCTAGTGTTGCTTACTTTGCGAGCATATGTCAGTCCTCCGTTTCTAATACTAGGGCTATCCAGAAAGTAGATTACGTTTTCGTCTGTTTCCGCTAGGGGCGGGGCTAGCGCGGCCATCTTGGGGTCAGAGCGTTGCGCAGCTCAGTCGGCATCTAGCCGTGCTAGTGAGAGGTTCGTGCTGTGCTCCGTTCAGATACTGTGACGGTTTGAAATGTCTGCGTTAATTGAAAATCCCGCGAGCTGCGAGGTGCGTGCAGTAATAAGGTTTCTGACTGCAAAAAACTGTAAACCGATAGAAATCTATCGGCAGCTTTGTGAAGTGTATGGGGACAACATTATCACTGAAGGTGGAGTGCGTCAGTGGTTCATCAGATTTAAAAATTGCCGAACCAATGTTCACGACGAAGATCGAAGTGGGAGACCCAGCATAGTGACTGCCGAACTTGTCGAAAAAGTCGATGCTAAAGTCCGTGAAAATCGAAGGTTCACAATAACGGAACTTTCTTTGAGTTTTCCACAAATTTCGCGCAGTTTGTTGCACGAAATCATCAGCGAAAAGCTTGGTTACCACAAGTTTTGTGCAAGATGGATTCCAAAAATCTTGACAGAGGACCACAAAAATCAGCGAATGGCTGCAGCGTTGAACTTTTTGGACGTTTACCATAAAGATGGTGACTCTTTACTCGATCGCATCGTTACTGGTGACGAAACATGGGTGAAACACGTGAACTGTGAAACGAAATTGCAATCAATGCAGTGGGGGCACACAAGTTCTCCCCAAAAACCCAAGAAATGCATGCAAACAATGTCGGCAAGGAAGATGATGGCGACTGTTTTTTGGGACAGAAAAGGTGTGATTTTGGTGGACTTCCTGGAAAGAGGCACCACAATAAACTCTCAAAGGTATTGCCAAACTCTCCAAAATCTCAGAAGAGCCATTCAAAAGAAGCGCAGAGGAATGTTGAGCTCTAAGATCTTGTTGATTCACGACAACGCCCGGCCCCACACGGAAAATGTCACTCGTGAAGTTCTTGAATCTTTTAAGTGGGAGTTGTTTCCTCATCCGCCGTACAGTCCCGACCTGGCACCGAGCGACTTCCACCTATTCCCAGCAATGAAGAAGTGGCTGGCTATGCAGCGTTTTGATGACGACGCACAGCTGCAAGAAGAGGTAACGAAGTGGTTGAAGGCGCAGGCGGCCGAATTTTTCGACAAAATGGTGATAAATTTTGAACTTGTCCTTCAGAAACACTACTGGATAGAAGATTATAAACTCGTTGCCGCAGTTCGAAGAACATGCGAAGTTAGCGTCAGCGCTTGTCATAACGGTGATTCCAACAATTCAACCATACAGCGCCACATTAACACACCTGGAAAATCATAAACAAACTGTACCTCATGAACTGATACCTCAACAGACTGAACGAAGAGTGGGTCTCTGTCGTGAGCTTATCTATAATTTCATGGATGATGGATTTGTCAGGAAAATTGTCACTCGATATAAAATGGGTATATTATCGAAACGGTGATGTCTCGAAGCAGTGGTTTGATCCCCGATAATCTACCAAAATTATCGTTAAAAAGGTCAGATCGGTCCCAAATTGATGTGTGTCTAGTGAAAGTTTTAAGATGTGTTTCACTGAGATTTTGTTCCAAACGGGTGGCCGATTGATGCAAATCTATATTCCCTACAACTGGAAGCAAGTCATGAAATTTTGAGACAGAGATACCCAGTATCAGTTAACCGAAATAGCGTTCTATTTCAACAGGACAATGCAACATCCCATATAGCACGAACAAACATGGAACAGCAGTGGGTGTCACCGAATTATATGCATCAAAATGCAGAAACTGGTACCATGGCCGGATAATAAACCTGCTGAACGATGTCTCAAAGACCATAGAGTCTAATGGTCTATACTATTAGTTAACTGATTGTCAAAAACACTTAAAGAACGGCATTATGTAAAAAACACTTAAAGAACGACATTATTTATGAGACAGTGTCTATATTTTATTGCCTGATTTTGACGATCGTTCATTGTACGGTTAAAATCCTCCAAGTTTTCATTTCGCGAAAGTATGGCTAGTTCATCACTACTGCTGGAATATAAATGGTGTGCTCTTCATCCGAGCTAACCCATTACTGTGAACTAAGTCTCCTGACTTTACTCTTGTTAGAGAAAGTGTCATCCATGTCACTGTCCAGCTGTTGGACATGATTAACGTCATCGCTTCTCAGACCTATTTTGTGGAGACACACGTACCCAGCAGACAGCTTTTATTGCATCAAGTACATTCTACACTAAAACAGTCCTGCCTTCTCTCAAAATTCTCGCAAATCTCATACAGTAAGCCATGTAGGGTGGGGCAGACAAGGCTAGAACGTACCTAAGAACGTCATATTACTCCAATTAGGCAAAATCAAAAGCTACACTGACTTCTATGTGAGTTACGCCATGCAAACGTCTACCTAAGTGAGTTTATTTTAGTGATGGATTTTATCTTAAGCGATGTTCCAGTAACTACAGAAGAAAAGGAAACGAGACAGAAAATAGTACAAACTACCACTTCTGAATAATAATTAAACTCAACCTTTAAAGTAAAAGACGTCAAACCTAACCAACAACCTACCATTTACTACTACTTTTTACTTGTTCCATTTATACCCCGCCTTTAACTACAATGGTGATATCGGCGGCCGTTCTCCTTTGGAACATATCGAAGCTGTTAACTCGTATTCTTTAGGTTTTTTATCATTACATCACACACACATTCACACTCTCATTCATACTTCCAGACTCTGGGGAAGATGGGGAATTATCTTGGTCGGAGAAAAATCCCCATTCCCACCGCCGGGAATCGAACCCGGGACCCTAGCATGGCAGGCAGGTGCTCTGCCGACTGAGCTACGGGGCCAGCCAGTTTATATTAGCTTAAAGGAAACGACCAATTTCTGATTTTATTAAAACCCCAATTATTCCGCTAAATGTATTGTTTAAAGTAGCCAATATATACAGATAGATAGAGCCAACATGAAAAATTTGATTTGAACCACGGATCTCCTGATTTCCGTCCAGTCGCTCTTAACTTTTGAGTTACATTGGCCAAGGTGCCGTCCTGACATTAAATTCTCCAGTTGACTCGTATATATTTCCGGTAGACCACTAGGGACTCTTGCATCCGAGATACACCGTTTGTGGCGACTTACTATCGTAAGTACTTGAATCCCAGGCTTCATCATTTAACTCTAATTATTTTAGTTAATTGATGGAAATTAATCATTTCTCCACACTAGCCGTATATAGGCTAAGGGTTTTGTTAATAGAGTCAACATGAAAAAATTCAATACCATGGCCGGGATTTGAACCACGGATCTCCTGGTTTCCGTCCAGTCACTCTTAACCTTTGAGCTACCTGGACGGAAACCAGGAGATCCGTAGTTCAAATTCCGGCCAAGGAATTGAATTTTTCATGTTGACTCTATCAAAACCCTTAGCCTATATACGGCTAGTGTGGAGAAATGATTAATTTCCATTAATTAACTAAAATAACCAATATATATTGAAAAATGAGACCTTAAGCTTTCCTGGCGACGAATATGCTCAGTTTCTTCTCGGGCAACAAGCCAGGTGAATAGACGATTAGATATCGACGTTTCGGGAGTGTGCATTGCTGCCATATTAAGGATATTTATGAAATAAATATAAATATTATATTATAAATATAACGTCGATATCTAATCGTATAATCACCTGGCTTGTTGCTCGATAAGAAAGTGCTAACATTTTTTTCCTGTACTTATTCAAGGACCATAGAGCTTGAAGGCCATCACATAGTGACATGCTTTTTAAGAATCTGGCCGACACTTTAGTTCAAGTCATGGTACAACGTAATTTGCAAATGTAAATTGAACATTTTTATGACTGAAATATTTTATAATATAGTTTTATTAATACTTTCCATAAAAGTGAACAGAGAGAATCAACTGAATGTAGTGTATCATATATTGTTTATATACCTATTAACCCTTCTATTCAAAAGTGCCTCAACTTATTTTGCAGGTAACAAAAGAGACATCAACAGCTGCTTATTTTAGCCTTATTTTCTAAAATGTCTGAAGTTTTTGCATACCTATAGTAAATAAAAAGCAAAGGTACCTAAGCTAATATCTCAGAATCCCTGTTATAGTCGTTACCTTCTTTTTAGTTTTCTCGTACAGGTAAGAAATCTTCATGTAATGAGTTTGAGACTTTTATTTTTTCGCTAACTTACATAGAGCGTATTAAAAATGAAGTCTCTATAATTTAATGTTCTGAAGCATTTTAATGCTGGGAAATGCCATTAACCTCTACTTTTGTAGCAACTCCGACAGTGAAGTTTTAAGACATATTGTAGGAAGAATAATTTGGCAAACTAAATTAGAGGAATGGAATGAGAAAATTGGAAAAGAATTCGGATTAACATAAATTTACAATGTATCTTCTATCACACTTATGCTCTAAGTATCTAGTAGTCTACCAATCTTTGCCAGAGTGTCTGGACGAAACACTAGCATATGTAATTTGTATGCATTTCAGCGTGATGAGTAAGCCTAGCGGCAAATATCTGCATACCATGGAGAAATCGATCAAGAGGTTATTTATTCAATCAGTATAACAATCTATTTCTTCACATTAAGTTTCAAATGATTTAACAATAATATTATGAAATGTGTTAGCGTATGTTAGATTCAAGGCAGATTCTGTCCCTCTCTGCCAGTGATAATATACCAACCCGCCTAAATATACGAGGAGGACCCAAAAGAAACCGGATTGTTCTCATAAAAACTTTATTGATGGACCTTTTACAAAATTACTTCAGTCACCTTCAAAATACTCTCCATTACATGCCATGTACTTGTCAAGTCTCTTTTCTCACTGTTGGAAGCATGTTTGGAACTCTTCAAGTTTGATATTGTCTAGTGCCCTTTGCGAAACTGTTTTTACCGCCTTCACATCGTCATAACACTCCCTTTTTAACATTTTTTCATTCGTGAAAATAGGAAAAAGTCGCAAGGGCTAGGTCCAGCGAATACTCAGTGTGGGAAACGACACACCATCTCTGAGATGAGAAATAGTGGGTCACTCGTAAGGCCTTGTGTGCCGGAGCGTTGTCGTGATGCAGAAACCAGTCACCTGATCGCCAAAGTTCCGGACGTTTCCTCCTCACATCCTATCGCAGACGCCTTAAAACATCTATGTAATACTGCTGGTTAACAGTCTGGCCAGGGGGTACGAATTGCCGATGCACAATTCCACGAACATAATAAAAAGACAATGTTCATCGTCTTCACATTGACCTCACTTCCCTTGGTCTTTTTGGTCTGGGAGAGTTGGGAGTCCTCCACTGGCTTGACGCTTGCTTGGTTTCTGGGTCATACCCGTAACACCAACTCTCATCCCCTGTAATGACTCTGTTCAAGAAGTTTGGATCACGTGCAATCTCTGTTTTCAAGTCCTGACACACATTCATGAGGATGGTTTTGTGCTCCTGTGTAAGAAGGCGCGGAACAAAGTTAGCAGCAACACGTCTCATGTGCAAATTCTCCCTCAAAATCCGCTGGCACGAGTTCCAACTGATATCTGTCGCTACTGAAATTTGGTCGATCGTTTGGCGACGATCCTTGTTGAACTTCTGGCGGACCTTTTCAATGTTCTCATTTCGAGATGTCCAGAACGAGCTTGGTCTTCAACACACATCTCACCACGTTTAAAGCGCACAAACCACTCGAAAACCTATGTGCGGCCCATGGCCTCCTCTTGGAAAGCTTCCTGAAGCATTTGGTGTGTCTACGTTGCAGTTACTTTTTAAGCAGGAAACAAAATTTCACGCACACTGTTTGTTCTTTTAAAGTTGACATAACGACTTCGCAGAGGTAACCTGCCAACAGTCAGAGAAACCAAATACCACACTTGCACGTTCAGCTCTACACAGCTGTTTCAAGAAGGTCTCTACTAACACCATCTAGCGTGAGAACCCTAGAGATCGTCTACGAGTGGCAGCGCCCTCAGAGTCCCGTTTCTTTTTGGTCCCCCCTCGTATGTACTAAGTTGATGTTTTTATTAATCCCAAAAAAGTACAACAGGTGTAGCCCTTTGTCACTTAATAGATCAAAATTTTCATAAAAGTTTTGCTAAACTATGAAGTACAAAGTATTACTTCCTTTAAATATATTGAAGTACAACTAATTCCAAACACACTTACTTAAGCCAACTAAATGAATTGGTAGCCCGTATACATGTAGCTTAATGTTTACCAATGTGTCGCATTCTAACCTGTACAAATAAATATAAACATCAATGATGTTTTATTATGTTCTTAAATATATCAAGGACTTTATAAAGGTACCGGAAAGCATCAATTACTGCCGTTCACCACGCTAATCAAATAAGAATTTTGGATGATGTTATAACAAAGTAGACTCAAGAAAATTGCAACATAAATTGTATTTTGAAATCTTTGTTCTTCAAGTTTAAAGCAAGGTTGCCAGAGATAGTGCACATGAATGTGCCAACGATACAAAGAATTAAACTAGGTTATCTAGCAACCATAGTACGGTGCATTTCAGAAATTAGCAACAACCTTTGAGTAATTAATGTCGGCTGTTGGCTTTCTGTTAACTGTTAACAACAAAAATTTTGATGGTATGGTTGTCCATTGGAATCATGCTCAGACATTTCTATGCAACCCTGTAGGTAGTCTTAGATGCTTTGTCTGTCTCGTATATGTTTTTGCTGAAGGTACTTATTTACTACAGCTTCTTTGAGTACAGTTTACAAACTTGCATCAGGTCATCAGACACGGCAATTCCACTTTAAGAAATCCAATATCTACAATAAAAACATGACACTGACCTATAATGGAAGTGATATTGGCAAAGGAAATCACGGAGCGAATTGGAGAGTTTTGGCTGAGAAAACTACGGAAGTAGCCTCTCAGCAAATCTAAAGGAAATTCTTTTCGGACTGCAGAGGAGAAAAGAGAGAAACGTAATTTTATAAAACTACAGGAACATATTTGACTTCAATATTCCCCATCTATTCCCCAAGATTACCGATATGAATGTGCCTAGTAGAGAAACATCTCAACTGTACTTATCTGTAGTTTTCTTATGTCATAATTTAAAAGCGTAAAACCTTACTTTGAAATGTGTTAAATTGATCATTAAAACAAAACAATGGAAGTTATCAAGAATCCATGGAATTATCTGAAAATAAATAATTTAATGATTTAATGATATGTTCATATTACGCAACTTTATGGTCTAGATTATTTGTTTTATTATTTTCAGCTTATTTTGGTATAAAAGGTGATCTACAAATGAGAATTTCTGTTTCGCTATTAGGGATGTTTTAAAATATAAATATAATATTAATTAACACTTAGTAGAGGTTAACGTCTAATAATAAGCCAGAAACCTTTGTATTGTATTAAGGAAAGTAGCGCTTTATTTTATTTACTTATTTATTTTTGTTGCAATTTACGTCACCCAACTTCAAGGCATATCGTAAGAATGAATGAAATAGGTGAAATAAGTTACCAGACATTCATCTTTCAGCTTAAGGGAAAACTCCGGAAAAATCCTTATCCAGATAACTCACCCTGACCGAGATTCGAACTCAAAGATCCGTTGTACGTGAGGCACACAAGCTACCTCTACGCCACAGACGTGGGTTTACGTGCTTAAGGAAATTGTTATGGCCTAAACTTTTCAGAATATGAAATGCCTTGTCTTTTTATTGAGAAAGTATGATTAAAAGATAGAGAGTAGTATTTATTTCAAGATTGAAAAAGATAAAAAGGTAATTTTGATGCTACAGTGTTCTTTTAGAAGTCCTGTAGCAAATTTCCAGAATCATGTATTTCTATGGCATATTTTAAACTTGCCATCACCCATACCCTGCGTTATTCTTAAAATGCAACATTTTAGTGGTAATGCCAGGTATAAACATCTTTGACCATTGTAGAACATTGAAACGCTAGAGGGAGGGCTTTGCTTCAACCTGCTTCAACGGAAATTCTGGGTGTATTCACACCCATGGCTGCTTTGGGGCTTATTTCGCCCTCTTCAGCCAATATGTTTATTTATTTGGGGGAGGCAGAGATGGCTTTTTTTTCTCCGAATAAATGTTCATCAAGCTTAAGAGCTTGTGCTTCACAGTGGATGAGTACATTGCTGTTGATTTGTTTAAGCTGTTGTTGAAACAGGTGTAGTTGAGTCTGGATGTCAGTTGTGGTTTCGGCAAAAAGCTGGGCCATTGCTGTTAACCTTGTGAGTTGCTCGATCTGTTCTGTGTGGCGTTCTGCGATGCTTGTGGTGATTCTTTGTTCTAGTTGGCCTAGGCGTGGAGCAATGCTGAGTTCCTCGGAGTGGAGGTGATGGATGTCCTCTCTGGAGGACTGTGAATCTGCGATGGCGTTCTCAAGCGAGGCAAGACGGGTTCCAGTGGTCTGCATTTCTCTCCGAAGATCCTGCATGGTTTCCTTCAGGTATCATTGGGAAAGAAGGCAGCAGCGTATATGCTGCAAATTCGCAGGTACGATTCCCGGGGCCAAGAATTTCCTGGATTGCTAGGTGAATGCTGAGAAGGGTTATTACGTTCAGCGGATATCTCCTCACTGCATTTCACTTAAGTCACTTGGTCCTTTCAGAGTTGACAGGTGCTGCCTCGGGCGCCGCATGTCAAGGAATTTGCTCTCTTAAATCTTCATCCTCCTGGGTTGAGGTCCCTGGGTCCATTTGAGGCGGATACCACTTTATCAGATAGTTGATCTGAGCCCACCAGATTCAAAATTGAAAGCTAGGGTTCCTGCCCTCTACTATGTCGCGTCTGCTAGATTAGTCATCCTGTCCTCTCTAGCTCAAACTCTTCCTCCCGGTGGTTCCCCTCATGAGGTCATGGGTCCAAAGGGCTGCACGATCCTGGTACCAAAGTTTCCATCCTACACCTTACCTTAAAAGCATTGACAGCCCATATTCTAGAGGCATTAGAACGTTGGCATTTCTCTTGCTATTTGCAAACTTCAGTATGCAACCATTGAATATACTTTGGCATCTACAGGAGACTACAGATAACCAAAATATATATGCAAGCAAATTTATAGCATCCAAAACTAGTTTTAGTCATTTATTTTTGGTTTCTAAACTGTCTAACAACCTTCCTCTGAGCGTTAAAATTCCGGTGTCTTCCACATATAGGAAAGAGCCTTTTTGAAATTCTCTTATATAATTCTTACACAGTTCCTGGATTTCTGGATTGTCGTATAATTTGACGAAACCTATTGTATTTGTTTTACTTAATGGTTATAAAATAAATATATATCTTGCCTTTTACTCTGACGAAATGAAATATGTAATTGAAAGTAATAATCAAATATAAGAGCAGAATACTTCAAAAAGTTTATTCTCTTCTGTAGAACACTGGAAATCTAAGTGCTTCTTTATAACAAAATTCAAGCGTACTGACACGTTATAACGATTAGAAATATGACAAACTACAGTATGTAACGCAAAGAATCTCTTTTAGCTGTTACCATAAAACAAACTTGGTACTAAAATACAGTGCGTACATCATACACGTTTGTCTCGGTATATTGCAAAAAATATTGATCCTGATAAATTTTAGGTCAAATGGTACGAGGTTCCACAGTCAAAATTGCAATGTTAACAAATCCGATTATAGTTATAATTTTGTAAGTTTTATATCAATTTAGTTTGCTAACTTATCCCATTTCATTCTCATACTCTCAACTTAAGCATTATTGTACACCAGAAATCATTAAACGGAATAATGACGAGAATGATGATAATAATGATAAGCTTTATGTAGGTGGGAGGCTTCTACCGTCATCAGTCGTTTCACGAAGATCCTAGACAGATCATGAAAAGCAGGTCATGACAGATCATGAACTGACGTAGCTTGTCAAGCACGTTGTAATTTCGTGCTATACACAACGATTCTCCATGACGTACGTAGGATCTCCCTGAAATGTCGGGTTTCAGCAAATACCCCATCTGACGGGGATTCTGAAAGCCAGCAGATGCAAAACAAATGATTACGATGTTCTGAACATCAGGAATTGAAATTAGGCATCGCTGGTAGGGTTACGTGTCTTTCCAAATTATATTTTAAAGCTGCATTTCTATTAACCTCCGCCCACCTCGGTAGCGTAGATGGTAGAGTGTCTGCCTCACGTTCAAGAGGTCCCGAGTTTGAATCTCGGTCAGGTGAGCTACCTGGATAAGGTTTTTTTCGGGGTTTTCCCTTATCCTGAAAGACGAGTGTTGGGTAACTCTAAGCTCCATGGACCCCGGACGCATTGAGCATCATTTCACCCATTTCATTCATCGTCCGATATGACTAAATGTAGGAGGACGTAAATTACAAAAACAAAACAAAAAAAACAAAACAAAAAAATTACCCTCCTAAGTATTCTGTCAAAGCGTTGAAACTGTTTCTGCTCTATCTCTCGCCTTTTACATTACATATATGGATGGCATGTCGAAGTTGATAATTATATCGCCAGAGATAGTGAAGTTACTCGTGGTGTAACCAGGCATCCGAGTAAACGTCGTCTTCTACGCTTCTTCCAAGTGAAGCGCAATCACTACCCCATGCCTTATGTGATTTGCTGGTGACCTCCAATTTTTTTGAGGGGTAGGGTAATTAGTTCAAAACGTTTAATCGTTGGGTTAAAACCATGTACGTTTAATGTTTTAGAAAGAAAAATCAGATTTAAAAATTCAATGTCACATTCGGAATTTGAACCATATATTCTAGCCAACATGAAATTCCCAAAGTGACCCAATTTTCCACTTAATTGCAAGGAAGATGCTCCTGGTATTTATTGGAAGATTAGGTTTAAAGTTTCCTTGCTCACATAGACATATTCAGACTTTTTATATTGATGTAGAGGTCTCAAATTATATACTTCTATTCGAGTGGAATACAATACTACCTGCTTGCTGTCTATCCACCACAAGGATGCAACCGGGGCGAAGAGGGAGTGGGCTTTGAACTGTTAATCTGTACTGGTAGTGGTTCTGTTTAGGCGAGCATAAAAATCATGCGAAAAGCAAAAGAAATTACGTTACATATGCCACTGCCTTGCCTTCTTATATTGGGTCGACAGTACCGAGTGTGGATATGTGGTAGAGAAGTAAAAAGATCTAATAAGGTTCTAATAATCTCATTAAGCAATCTTAATGCTTGGTGAGATATATGTTATTTATTCTCTATTGCACACCATGTAGTTATATAACAGATATAGTGGAAGACACGTTTGAGTAATTTACTGCATGATTTGCATTTTGTAAACAAGCGGTGGACACAGACATACGCGTAATCTGTAAAGCTTACGTCTTTATCGTATTTTGGAGAACCAGTGCGTTAACTGAGACTAACGAATTGTTAAACAAAGATTGATTGTACCACATTTATGCACTGGTGAAGAGTAATCATTTTGCGGTGAGGGTTTCTGTTTGCTTATGCTGTAGTTGTGAGATAGGCAGTAAATAAACAGGGAAGAACTCATAATTCATTCAAGTTAGCTATCTGCAAACTCTCAATGGTACCGCCCCATGCGTAGAGGTGTTCCCATCTCCCTACAACGTGTTTGCAACGATTAACAGTAACAAACACGGCAGATAAAAATAGTTATTGCGATTCTGTGAAACTGAATCTAGACTAAATACACCGCAGCAGTAAAAATTTGTTTGAATGGGGAAGCATTTGAGAGAGAGAGGCACCTCAGTGATATTATAATGGTTTAAACAATGTTAAACTTAAGCTTACTCTACGAATATTTTTCTCCACAACCCTTCATTATTACCTCATCTGTACACAGTAAGCTACAAATTAGTCTGCCTGTTTAATACAAAATATATGAGCACTACATTTTTATGAGCACTTTGATTGTATGCAGAGGGAAAGTTGCATTTGCGTATCTGTTACGTATATTTTATACGAGGACTGTTCAATAAAGAATGATCACAATTTGTTTGACAACCTACCTTTACTCATCCTCATAATTTTGATGTTCCTTCTCAAAATAGTCTCCCCTGAATGCGATGCACTTGTCTCAGCGTTTCTGCCAGTCTTCAAAGACAAGCTGGAAACCATTTTTTAGAGATCCTTCAAAATCGCCTCCGCAGCCTTCATCACTGCTTCTGATGATGGAAAGGCCGCGCCGTGGCTCAGTGGTTAGACCACTTGGCTTTCACCAAGGCGGCCCGGGTTCAATCCCAGGCGATCGCAAAGTGAGATTAGTGGTGGACAACATGGCGCTGGGGCAGGTTTTCTCCGGGACCTCCGGTTTCCCCCGCCATCTCATTCCACCGGTCCTCCATCTTCATCTCATGTATCATCAGTATCACTGCCTGCGGTGACGTATCTGGTAAAAGCGGGCGTTAAACACTACACATTTATTTCTGATGATGGATAATGCCTCCCACGAAGACCTTTTTTCAAGTTAGGGAATAGAAGAAAGTCACATGGGGCTAAATCCGTACTATAGGGAGGGTGAGGGATGCACTTCACGTTGATTTTTGCAAGATCTTCAGCAATAACATTGGCAATATGCAGCCGCGCATTATTATCGTGCTGCAGCATCTAGCCTGCTTCACGGAAATGTGCTTTCTTGCGCCTGATATGAACTTGAAATGTTTTAAGGACAGTTTCCCTGTAGTATTGTCCAGTTACTGATGTGTGTGCAGGTACAACATGCTGATAAACCATTCCATGAATATAAAAGAATGAGATGACCATAACTTTCTCAGCAGAAGCAACAACTTTAACCTTTTCAGGGTTGGTGATGAAGGAGATTTCGCCACTGAGCTTTGCTGTTTTGCTCTCAGGACCAAAATAATGTATGCAAGTTTCATCAACAGTGATTACGTTTGAAAGAAACTCCGGATTTTCCTCTAAGATCAACTTTAACTGCATGTTACCTCCATTGCAGTGGTAGGCGATACTGAACATGTCTCAGCTTGCCTGGTTCTCACAGGCGGAAACCAGGAGTACCAGCAATGAAACTACTACGGCGTGTTTGTTTCACATTAGGATATCAGAATATAAAAAGATTGAATTCTAGTGCGAAAAATTATGAACGCATAAAAATATATTATCATTCTTTATTGAACAGCTCTCGTATTATTTGTCTTTGTATATCCTCTCAGGTCTCATTTTCAATAAAACAGTTTCACCAAATATTCTGAACAATAAGTTGTGGATATAGCAGGGTCCATTGAAACCTGTCAGTTCTTTTGATTTCCTATGGTACTTTATTTATTTATCGTTGGCGGAATCTCCTTTCCTTCCGTGTTCCACAATGGGCGAGGCAACATTATTTTAGTTTGAATTCAAGTCTAATCACACGTAATGAGCAAAGGTCAGGTCCAGGTGTTTGGCGAAAGGTGAGGAGTGGAATAAAAGTAGTGTCAACTTTTTAGCCTCTTCTACTGGATAGATAGGTATATTGTTTCTTCAAATAATGTTTTCGGGTTTATTTCTTGTTTGCGAAATATAGGTGTCAAATAGTGATGTTCAGCCAAACTTCTGTGTAAATGGTATTATCTGAACCTTGCTTCAGAAATGTTAAGGTTATATCTGAAAATTAACGGCACATATTTGCTATATGATGTGCTGCTTTTCTTAATACACGTTTACGAGTGTATTTTACATAAAATATTGTTATTGAGGAATATAAATTTACGCAGTGACAAATAGTTATATATTTCAACTACAGTTTTCATTTAGTTTATATATTGCGGAATTTAAGTTAAGGCTACACTGAACATTTGCTAAAAATGTTGAAAATCATGGAATTACCTTTTTTGACATTTTTTGGTAACTTAGTGTGTGTAGTAATAAATAGCATTTTATCATTTGCACCATTTTAAGCCATCACGTGACAATTTAAAGAGACCTTTCACAATCGTTAAAAGTAACAATCCCAACCTTAAAATTAATTATCTGAGAAGCATTTTTCGAAGACTTTTCAGTATACAAAATGCCTCATGAGTCAAAGATTTAAATTTAACTTGGTGAATCTTACAGGATAGGTCCATAATATGTAAATAAGAACCTTCACATTCCCCTTTTTTGTTAATCCTCATGTTTTGAAAATTGTATGCAGTTGAGGAATAAAAAGGTTAATATTTTCACAATTTTGAGAGCTAACACAATGCTTTAAAGCACCTGCTACAAGAATATTTCAAAAAACTAAACATGTGGTATTTTTAAAATTGCTCTGTACTAGTCGAAAACAAAAATTAAACTTATAAGCTCAAATTTTTGAAGCTTAGGACATTTTATATAGCGAGTAACTTTTAAATTTTGTTCACAAAAATAATCAATAATTAATTAACTATTTGGCGTAGCAACATCAAAATTTGCATGCAAGTTTAAAATGGTATTCTAATTACCGTTTTACATTTTGATAATGATAGGTTTATTATTATCGAAGTTGGAATTTTCAGTGTAGCCTTGCCTTAATGTCGTCTTGGGAGATTGCCGTGGTAGCTCAATGGTTAGAGCAACCGAACGGAGACCGAGGATTCGTCGTTCAAATCCCAGCTATGGCATTGAATTCAAGTCTGACTGCATCTATTCAAATTTCTTACACACGGATAGTTTTAAACAACAATTAATATCCATTATTAGCACTATAATCCTCGTTGCTGTTTTTATTCAATATGCTTTATCAATACATATCCGCTAGGTTATACTCATTTTGTCTCGCGTTGAAAACTGATTAAGAATAAAATAATTTACTGATTTATTGATATGGTATTGGTAAACGCATGTGTTAACATAGGGTATTGCAACACTATCTTATGACGGCAGATGAAGCAGACATCACTGGCAGACAACTAAAATACTAGACGTAGCTTAGTAAATGGTGATATTACATCGTATATATTTTAAAAGTTACAACAAAAATCCCTACAGAATTACAAAAGAAGAGATTAAGACCTTTTTTTCTTTCTAAAAACCATATTTATTTTGTAAGGTTGTAGAGAATGGTGTGTTCTCGTTATGTATCAGCGTATGAACACTGGACTACGGTAGAATGCTTTTGGACTGTCTTCATGATTGTACTATCTCGATTAGCGCGCTATCGGGTTTCCTCTAGGATCTCCGGTTTCTCCCGCCATCTCATTCCGCCAGTGCTCCATCTTCATCTCATGTATCATCAGTGCCAGCGTCTGCGTAGCCGCATGTAGTAAAAGCGGGCATTAAACACTACATATTTCATTGCATTTCATTGCTCTCAACTGCACGAAGAAACCGCTAATCACCGGCAAAGTTCTGCCGAGGCTAACAGAAACTATATCTTTCATTGTTTCTTTAAACAAAATGAATTCTATTATTTTTGTAGTACTTATCGCACACCACGTGCCAATTGTGTCACAGTGAGATCTTACACCGATCATTAATCAGTTTTAAACTTCCGGTTTGGTGTTAGATAAAATACATTCCGGATCAAATGAACAGAGAAAATAAAACTATATGCAATTGTTGCCAGTTAAGAGCTGTCATCTCAAAATTTGTAAACAAACTAGTTCAACAAATTGAAATAAATTAGAACAGAGCCGATATCGGAATTTAGAAAATCCTGTGCTTTTGCGACTATACGTTACGTGAGTTTGCGATTGCGCTACATTGGTGATGAAGTGTATAAACGAACTTCGGAGCTTGAATAATATGAGCAAGTATTCTGAAATTACAATTCTTTCCTCGTCGGAGACAGGGAGTATACTTTTGTGAGTGAAGGCCAGAGCTCTTCTAGATAGTAATTATTGAAATCCAACCTGAAATAGGCTAAAGTTAATCAATTGTTTCTTGAGTCAATGTCCCTTTTATGCCATTAAAGTTACGTGGGAATATTCAAATGAAACTGTAAGACTGTACCCCATGTTGGAGCAAATAGAGCAAGAAATTGAATTTCTATCCAACATGTAAACAATTAAAGAATAGCAAGTTCAGTAATAAATTGACAAGTACATACCCAATTGAAGATTTCAGTTATTTTGTAACCTGAGTATTTCTATTGCTTTGCATACGTTCCAGAGGGGAGTTTAAAAAAAAAATATGAAAAGTGGGTACTAAATGGCTAAAGTGTAGAAGTGGTCAATGATTTTGAATACTAAGGAGTGAGGTTGAATAACAATGGAAAGTGGGGAGTACATAGGAGGAAAATGGAAGCAAAAGGAAGGCCGGCCGCGCCGTGGCTCAATGGTTAGTCCGCTTGGCTCTCACCAAGGCGGCCAGGGTTCGATCCCAGGCGACCGCAAAGTGAGATTTGTGGTGGAAAACACGGCGCTGGTGCGGGTTTTCTCCGGGACCTCCGGTTTGCCCCGCCATCTCATTCCACCGGTGCTCCATCTTCATCTCATGTATCATCAGTGTCACCGCCTGCGGGCCGTATGTAGTAAAAGCGGGCGTTAAACACTACACACACACACACACACACACACACACACACACACACACACACACACACACACACACACACACAAAAGGAAGGTCGGCAATGAATGGGATAAGAATATGCACATGTAAGCTAGAACTGACAAACAAGTGGTTAGAAAGATTGTATGAAGCACTAGTAGAATCCAAAATATTGTATGCAGTGGAGATCTGGGGGGGGGGGGGCACAGTGGTAAACACCAAAACTACAGAAGGTTTTATAAAGAGCTACTAGGCTTACCAAGATCAGCACCTAGATAAGTAGCTTTAGTAGAATTAGGAAAGACAAGAAGAAATGGAGTAATAATGGAAAGATTAATAAAACTTTGGTATGGGTGTTTGGCCAAAGAAGAAGCGGAAATTATGAAATTATGTATGAGACAGCAAAGAAGATTTGTGAACTCAAATAGTTGGTGGGGAGAGATAGGCGGAATTATGGGGAAAAAAATTGAGTGTGAGATATATGGAGATTAGAGGAAAGGAATACAAGCGATGTGGATAAATTGGTAAAATGCACAATAGAAGATATAGAGAGACAGGAAATATGGGGAAGTCTAGAAAATATGAAATGATTACAATTTTACAAGCAAAAGAAAAAAAAAGGAAAAGAAAAGAAAGAAATTGAGAACGAGAAGCATATATAGATTACTGGGAGAAGAGAGAAGGGTTAGCTTGGATGAGAACAGGAACGATATTTCTAAGAGGGATAAGAGGTAGGGAAAAGGGAATTTGTGAACTGTGTGGTGGAAAAGAAAGCATAGAACATTATGTAACAGAATGCGAGGAGGTTGCAGTGTGTAGAAAAATGGTGTTGGAGGTTAAGTGGGAGAAAGTAGAGAAGAGGATAGTAGCTATAAAAATGTTAACGGGCAGGGAGTAAAAGAAGGTAAGAATTATTGGTGAGTTCTTTCAGAAAGTAAAAAACAATGAGCGAGGAATTTAAGAATATAAGAAAGGAAGTTGAGGGGGAAGAATGGGAGGAATTAGGTAACAAGGAGGCATGGAGGTTAAGAGCTCCCTGGCAGAGCGGAAGACCAGGGTGTCATGCAAGCCAAGGTAGCAGCAAGTTAAAGACAAATAAATGTAGCCAAAAGTTGTAAATTGTAAAATTTCGAAATATACACAGTAAAAATCAAATCTGATATGCCAGTCTAGGAGTTGATTAGATGCTGACCTACTCAGCCCAAGGTGAAAGATTCAAACCTGGTCTAGACTGATAGTTCTTAAGTGTGCTGAAAACCTACTGCTCATTCTGGATAGATCTAGCGACATATAAAGGAATATGTGAGACGAAATTGCGCCACGCCATCGGCGATAGCATCCTGGGAAGTACCAGCGTCCTGCAAAGCATTTAATCAGAAGCGTAGCCTTGTGAGCCAACAGTCCGAAAGGGGGAGACCTGATGCGTTCGATAAACGTAGATTAAACCCAAAGATACAGTGTTATTCTAATGGGAAGTTTGTAAATTGCAGATCTTCGATAGCAGAACACGTTTGCCCCTGCTTCGGCAAATGTAGTTTTGATTTTCCGCATGCAAAGTTACAAAGGCACAATCAGGAAGCAGCTAGCAGCGTGCATGGCTTGTATATGAGAAATTACTTGCTCGTAATTACACAGAAATGGAAACTATGATTATTGCGACAGCTTGCAAACCTTTTTGAGAAATTTTGCATTTTGTTTGGGTGATAAATATTCATATACCTGCGTTTATATAAATAAACATCGCTATTGGTATATCTGGCATAAATGTGTGATTCTATGCAGCTAAATGTGATTTAACGTCAAATAAAGGTTCTCAGTAATTAATGTTGTATCCTTAAAAGTGACTTGAATAAGAAACTAAATTGGTGAAACTGGAAAACTGGAAACTGGAAATTCAAATACATAACATACCCTGATATTGAAAAATACGATGCAGCAAAATAAATGACTTTGTGATATGGATTGATATGTGTGAAAACATAACTTCAAAGGCAATGGAAGGTAAGATAAGTCTTAAAAGTCTAATATATCTACATATATCTGTTGCCCCTGAATGAAAAAGAAATGTTCTAATCTAACCCCTGAGGCGCTAATGCCCGAGAACCTGGGTGTTGAACACAATTGCGGCCTTATGTTCACGGTGAGAGATGCTGTGGTCGACATCACGTCTTACCCATCCTGATTCTTGTGTCACGACCAGGACTGCTGCCTAACGCAGCTCCTCGCTTTCCTCATGATTATGCATTAATTCTCCTCTTGGGTCTTCAAGTACGTATTACGGCGCATTATATGGCGGGAGCCACAGTTTGAAGCTCTAGCTCACGGCGATACAGAGCAGGACAATTTGCTTGCCTGGTTTTACAGATATTTGTCATAATTGTGATATTTGTGGTAATTCTGGTAGTTGTGGGTTCTTTTTCAAGCGTTATAAGTAATAATAGTAATGTAAATAAAATTTTATGTTTTTTTCATTGGAATAGTGTCAACACGTTTTATTTCAGGCCATCAATGATAAGTTACGTATCCTTAAGTATTTCTCATAAACATATTTTCTTTTAATTTCGTTATTTTACCTTAGCTATATATTTTATAGCTTTAATTGAATAAAAATTTATATCTAATATGATCACAAGGTAGAAAGTCGATAAACGCAAAAGATAAATACAAAATAAAAGATAATCTTGACTAGCTTCCTTCAAACCTGTTTTGCATTTACGTTACTCTAAGTTCAAAACATTAAAGTAGAAAGCCCTTCTTTTGCTTGCGCGTTCAATAACATTCTAACTTATCAGTGTGATATACAAATATTCTAACTTTTGGAATTTTGTATAATATCATCTTCATAACTTAATGAATTTACTGCAGATAAAAACGTGTGGTACTTGCAATTGGAGCACGTGCTCCAGTTATATAACAAACTAGAACTTTATAAGATGGATTGACTGAAAGCTTCTAGTGAATAATTTAGCCATGAATCCTAACAGATTTCACAGATATTGTTTGTAAAGCATTTCCATAATCTTAAATAAACATTTTTTTAGATATCTGTGGGTGAATTTCGTATTTATCTCCATATACACGGAGTTCTACGGCTTCCTTAGACGCATTACAATGTTTTTAAATGTTCGTGAGCATTAAAGCTGTTGCCGCTGCTGCTGCCCTGAATCTTGAAGTACATAATACAGGCATTGTTTCAACGTTTGTCAGAGACACCTCTGAGTCATTTATAGATGTCACGTGTTCGTCGCAGAAAACAGCAACTAGAATTGCGGACTCGCAAGTTTTAGTAGATGAATCTTTAAGTGATAACCGGTTCATCTATTTTGAAATTAAGAGGACTATATATCGCAAACAGATCCATTTGGAGAAGAGGAAAGTTGAATGTTAGTGGGTTGTTTTCAGCACCATACTTGAATGGCAGTCACAGCCACTGATGGCCATAATGCAGGTGGCAGTGCAGAATCTTTATCTCGAGACCTGAAAAGTGCCTGTGAGGCGAGCCAGATAAAGCGGTCTAAAGTGCACAAAAGTCAAGTACCCTATTGACCCAATAGTGGGATGGAAGTGCATGAGCTACTTGTGTTCAGAAGCGGAGAATTATGACTCGCCTCAGTAGAAGACACCCCGGTTCTCAAGAGATGGAGACTGCGAGGGAGGGCTGTAAGCGGAGCAGGAAAGAGCTAACACGCCAATATGTCAATCTAAATGTAACAACTGGCAAAATCCCTGTGATGAGCTGGACAGTGACATTTGGGGTGTTGGCTATAATATCGTTAGTGGGAGATTGACGAATCAATTGCCTGTGAACAGGAGCACCGACAGGAAAAAATATATATCAAATGCCTTATTCCTTTCTCGAGAGAATGCCTTGGAAGTAGGAGGCCGAGTATGGCTGCAGAACTCTTCACTATGGGGAAACTAACCGCGGTGATCAACAAAATGCAGACAGGTACGGCAACTGGCTTTGATGGTATACCCCAGCAATAGTTAAAATTGCAGTTACATTAACGCCCGATTGGATTTTGGGGGCGCTAAACACGCTCTTAGTGCAAAAAGCTTTCCAAAATATCTGGAAGTGTGCTAAGGTTGTCTTCCTCCTAAAGGGAGGAAGATTGCCATTAGAGGCGTCTGCGTCTGTGCCTGTTGAATACTCTCAATAATCTTTTTGAAGGACTGATCAAACTCATTGGAAAGGGAGATTTGGGCAGAGGATTCTCGGAGAAGCAGTACAGATTCCGGAAAGGCCAATCTACTATACAGGCTATTGCGGTTTTACTTAGAATTAGGAATGACTTGAGAGGCGATTGGCCACATTGCTCACCTTAGGTGTCGCAATGCGTTTAATACCACCTCATGGAGCCTCATCCTCCAGGAGCCTCATCCTCCAGTGTCTTAGACAAAGAAACATCTCGGTATTTTTATTAATACGTTATATTTATTAATATAATTGGCATAATAACATAATTATCAATATTGACATCTTATATCCAAGGTAGGACGATACTCATCGATAAGCATTAGATTCCTATCACGGCCGGAGTGCCTCAGGGTTTCATTCTTGGGCCAACTTTATGGAACATCCTGTATGATCGGGTTCTCAGGTTGCAGCTTCCTGAAGGTGTTCACCAAGCTGCCTTTGCGGACGACTTAGCACTACTTGTTGGTGCAGAGGATGAACAGGATTTAATATATCGCACTTACGAATCACCGCAACGTATTGATAGGTAGATGATCTAAAACCAGCTCGAGCTAGCACCACAGAAACCTGAAGTAATTATTCGGAAGGGTTCTAGATAGCGTGAACATATTTCCTTTATGATAAGGCAAACACTGATAGTACCTAAAAAGTCATTCCGGAGGAACACCTTACCTTTAGTGAACACATTAAAACTGTGACCAAGAAGGCGGGAAAAAAGGCATTGCAACTTGCCCGACTCATGCCAAGTATTGGTGGTTCGCGGTCCATGAAGCGCCAAATGTTGTGCGGTGTAGTATATTCTATTCAGCTATATGTCGCACCCATCTGATACACTGCTCTCAACAAGAAGAAATACGCCAAAATTATGGAACGCGTGCAAAGAGAAGTGGTTCTGCGCTCGATTTGTGCCTATAGAACTTTCTCTAACAGGGCATTACAGGTGGTGACTGGGACCCTTCTAAATGATTTACTGGTCAAAGAATGCCACCTGATTACTGATTACTGTTAACCTTCTGATGTTAAAACACTGATCAGAGACCACCTGATCGCTGAATGTCAAGTGCGATGGACAGAAACTACCATAGTAGGCCACTGGACTAAACGGTTGATACCAGTCGTGCACTTATAGTTGCGCTGCAAACCCAGAAATTTCGATTATTTCCGACAGGGCATGGGCTATTCAAGAACTGCGCCTTTCGAATGGGCAAAAGTGATACCACTACCTGCGACTATTGTATCTTCGAAGATTCTGCAAAACATACCTTTATATATGCCTGCGATGGGTTGGCCTGAGAAGGGAGGCATATGACAAAGTAAATGCTGTCCTGACCCCTGAGAACCTAACCTCCACCATAATGCAGAGCAAACAATCCTGGGATATAGCGAAACAATTGGCCAGATCTATCATGGCTACTATGGAAGCGAACCGAAAGGATGATACCCTAAATAATTCAACTTTCCCTTATCAGATTGATCTAAACGCATATTGCAAGATTAATGAGGTTACCTTCACTATAGCTGCCACGCAAAAGTGATGCAATAATTGCACTTTCAGTATGGATAGCTGTGAAAGTAAGAGTTTCTTAGTTGGTAGAAATCCAATTCGCCACGCAAAGTGGTACCCGAGAGGACCCTACCACCACCACCACCCCCACCACCACCACCACCACCACCACCTCCACCACCACCACCACCATCACCACCAACGCCGCCGCCACCGCCACTTCCCCCAAGGGGCTTATGTATTATAAGCACGGGCTTGGCGCACCCGTGGTCCCTGAGCTGGCTCTCCCGCTGACTTCTTTTCCCGAGAGACATCCTCCTTTCTTTCCTCTTCTTTTCTTGTCTTTCTTTCTGTTCTTTCCTCCTACTGTCTGGATTCATAATATGTTGCTGAGCGGCTGTCAGATCTTCTCATCATATCAATCATGGATTGTCGCTTTAAAGATAATCAGTTTCGGAACAGGGACTTCGGAAACCCAGAACCGTTCGGTGTTGGTAGTGCACAGGCAGGCTCCACCCGACCGTCATCAAGTGACTGCCAGAATAGCATTTAATTGAAACTCCACGCCATGAATACATCCGATGCCTCCAAGGTTGTTAAACATCATGATCATCCACGGACTGACCTAACGGCTTCCTCAATACCAAATGGACAGACAAGCAGTGCTTCCGGTGCCCAAATGGCAGTGGCCCCGTTTCCGGTGACTACCTCAGTTTCTCCATCATCGGAGGTGTCTATACATGCACTGCCTTCCTTACGACAACCTGGAGGTTGCGTTAAACCTTCTAGTGCCATACTTACTGAAAACGAGAATGAAACTAGCGTTTCCGACTTGATTTCTCAGCTCTCTGAAGCTGCTTTTGAACTCCTTGAGCTCATTGGCACCAATGTGAATACACAGATGGACATCAAAGTGAAAATTCGGAGAGTCAAGGTCATTGCTGATCTGCTGAAGGCACATTCTGCCGCAGGTAGTGGGCCACGATCCAAATCTGAAGTGAAATGTAATCCCATCCAATCGCAGTCCATTGGTTTACCAACTGCTTCTGAACAAATATTGGCTGATCTCAATAATCTGGCACCATCGTACCGCTCCGAGGGGAAACAGCAAATTGCGTCTGGAATCCGGGCGTCTTTCTCCGACGTCGATAGTCCTGAACGACTAAAAAGCCTAGTGGATCAATTTTGGCCCTCTTGCACGTTCCGGAATGCGGAGATTGTAGCATGGAATCCGCTTCTGGCAGGTAACCAAGAGGATTTAGCCCTTTTCCCTGATGATCCTTCGATGCGGCAAGGCTGATCCGCGAACGCTACCCTGAAATACTTGACCAAGTGGGCCTGGAAGAGGAGTATCATATCGCAGCGTACTTTTCTTCCATTTCTAAAGTACCGATGGAAGGAGGTTTCCGGAGTAAGGAACGCTACCTTTTCAAGCTTTATGTGGCTACACCTCTGGAAAAGGGATACACACTCCAGCTTTTGAGGGAACGCTTTAACTGTCCTTTTTTTTGTAATTTACGTCCTCCAACCTTAAGTCATATCGGACGATGAATGAAATGGGTGAAATCATGCTCAAATGAGCCCAGGGTCCATAGAGCTTAGAGTTACCCGACATTCGTCTTTCAGGATGAGGGAAAACCCGGGAAGAAACCTTATCCAGGTAACTCACCCTGACCGAGATTCGAACTCGCGACCTCTTGAACGTGAGGCAGACATGCTACCACCACGCTACCAGGCGGGCCTTTAGCTGTCTGCGTGCCTTGCCTACAAACATGGGAGGGTAAAGGTCCGTCTTCCCCTACCGGCTGGGTGTAACATTCTAGCGACAAAGAAACCTTTGGATTATGCCTTTGTAGACACAGACATCTTAGTCTACCTGCACGTCCCTCGAGATCGGAGAATGGCACCCAATACTGGAACTGGAGGGCCCCAACTTGGATCATACACGGCAACGTCACTTCCAGACCATGGAGCAGTTATTATTCATCCTGGGACCCGAACATATGCCGAAATTTTGAAGGTGATCAAGAGTAGTGTAAACTGGAGGATGTTGGCGTGCAGGTGCAAGACCCTTGGAGGAGAACTGCTTCTTGCGGTTAATGGGGGAGCTGACAAAGCTGAACCACTGAGGAATGCTCTTGTACAATCACTTAAAGACACGGCCGTGCGGTACCCGCAGAATGGACACGATACTGCACATCCATGGTATTGATGCCATTGCTACGGAGGCCGAAATCCAGGAATCCATTTCCCGCGCGTTGGGATTGAGCGCAGCAGATCTGTGGGTCACATCTCTTAGATCCACCATGACGGAGGGACAGATAGCCACAGTTGTATTACCATTGGAGTTGGGCCACCGCCTTACACAATTCGGGTCTGTCCGCATCGGTTGGTGTTCCTGCAAGTTTCAGAAACGGGTTTTCATACCACGCTGTTTTCACTGCCAATGGTTTGGACATCGTGCCCATCATAACTGCAGTGGCCCTGATAGAGGAAATGCTTGTCCCAATTGTGGGAAGGATGGTCACTTGGCTGCCAATTGCACCTCCGAGCCCTATTGCCTGAAGTGTACCATCCCGGGACATAGAGTGGGCACTCATCGCTGTCCCTAGTACCGCAAGTTGGTCAACGCTGCTCTTGCCCAACGTCTTCGTATGACGTTCTGACAACTTCCCAAAAGCTGACTACCCCAGAGACGACAGAATCGGAACAGCTAAGTTTTCTCTCGCTGCTAAACCATCAGATGGTATACGGATATTCCAAGCCAACATCGACCGCGGTCGCGAGGCCATGGAATTATTGTGTCACATGGCATCCGAAACTAATAGCGACATACTGATCATGGCTGAACCGAACAGATTTAAAACCGATCCCACTGTATGGACCACCGACAACTCGATAGATATTGCTATATGCCTCTGCAATAGTTCTCTGCCCTTAGTGGGCGGAGGAGCAGGATCAGGATGCAACGGGGGATGTCAGCACTGTTCGGCGATGGGTTCGTCGCTGTAACGAAGCTGAAAGGCAAACACCATTGGCAGATGAAAAGCGAAGCGGCAGGCCGGTGACTGCAGTGAGTCTATGCAACATTCAGCGAGTCGATGACATCATTCGTAGTGATCGCCGGGTAACAACAGGGGAATTGTGTCGCATTACCTCCCTCAGTGTGATGACGACTATTCAATAAATTGGTTGCTCAAAAGTTTTTTTCAAGTTGGGTACCAAGGATGTTGACCGTCCAAAACAAAGAAACAAGGAAAACAAATAGCCTTCGAACACTTGCAGCGCTTCAATTTGGTGGGAAAGGAGTTTATGGAAAAATTTGTTACTGGAGACGAAACGTGAATCAAAGAGGTAGTCAATGGAATTACATCACATGTAACTGAAGAAAAATAATTAAAAACTTAGCGGTCGGCAGGGAAAGTTATAGTGACAGTGTTTTGGGATGCAGAGGGTGTGCTTATGATTGATTTTTTGGAGCAGGGATGCACAATAAATTCTGTCCAATACGTCAGAACTCTCAAAAAGCCGAAAGCACGTCTTCGCCGGGTTCACCCAACAAAAACTCTGGCGGATGTTCTTTTGCATGACAATACAAGACCCCACACCAGCCGTTACACTAGTGCCGTAAATGAGAAATTGGGATGGCAAGTCTTACCTCACCTCCATACAGCCCTGACCTGGCACCATCAGACTTCCATCTGTTCGGGCTACTAAGGGAAGCTCATCGTGTGATTCATTTTGAAGATGTGGAGGCTGTGCCAACGTCAGTGCGTCAAAGGCTTAATAAGCAAGACCGTGTGTTTTATCACACTGGAATACATGCCCTAGTTAAAAGGTGGACCAAAACTGTAGAGAAAGACGGAGAGTAAATTGAATAGTGACAAATTAATCGGCAATGTTGTAGTTTTCAAGCTATGTAAATTGGATTTAATTTTCTTGGCAATTAAAAGAGCAAAAAGATAGGAGACATAACTTTTTGACCCACCCTCGCCGAACGCATATATCCTGAAAAGGTTTCACTCTCTTATTTTGAATACTGTCTGTGATGATGAGTCTTGACATTATATTGCCGTGAAGAAACTTCTAATACTCTCAACAGTAAGGCTTATTATGTTTCATTGTGTTTTCCGTAGCATACAGATGTTACAGAATGGTGTGGTGGACAACCCTGAAAAGAGTCCTACACAAATTTGTCACACAAAATCTTCTGGGCCATATAAATGTGCAGTAAGAAGACAAGTATGAGGGTTAACTTTTCTTCGCAGCACGTCCCCTTCTTGCAAGATATATATTATACAGCTTATCGCGCTATTTTATTACCTGAAAATTGCCTGTCATATATTTACATCAAAAAATGCATGCCATTACAAGGATTATTATTTATTTTTAGTGCCTGGTAGGAAGATGGAATAACTCTATCTCCGTACGTGTAGGAAGGCTGTTCAGAAATAATAGTGTGACCACAAGGCTGCTATTGCCACATCATAGAAGTGAGATACACGCGAGAAGCATTCAACTGTTTCCAGTTTTCTCTATGGCGGTGCACAAACATTTCTTCATGTTCAAGTACTTCTCAGGAAGCAAGCCAGGTAAAAATACTGTTACAAATCGACGTTTAGGGAGCGTACATCTCTCCTATCATCAGGATATTTATTAAATGTTATAACCACTGAATCACTGGATATAACACCAATATAAACAAACACAAAACACTATCAATTTTCGCATTACTGAAAAAAAAGACTTTTCACTGAATTAAAAACCTGGTGAGAAGAGGGCGTGAGTACAGAAAATTACTTGGGTCAAAGGAACGGAACTGCTTAATTTGTTCATCAAGTTGTATAGATCTGTGCTCCTTAAGTCGACGTATTTCCATTTAAAGGCCGTTTTTCAAGAGGAATTGAACTGAAATCCAGCATCACGTTTAAGCGTGCTCCTTTCGGAGAAAATGGCCAAAGCCTCCTTAACTCTCTGCTCCCAGCAACTGTTGCACTTTGAAGAGATGGTCGTCTCCCGAAATTTGACTCTATAGTCGTTATCAAACAATGCTCTGCCAGTCCAGACTTCTCAGGTTGCATTAAACGAATGCTCCGTTCATGTTCGATTATTCTGGTAGCATTGGTCCTTCCGGTTTGCCCTATATACTGTTACATTCATAGGGAATGCTGTACAGTCCCGGAACTTGGAAGTACAGTTTGTCTTTCAGCGGCCTCAACAGTTGTTTCATCTTCGGAGGTGGCTTGTGGATGGTCCTGAAGTTTTGTTGTATTTCTTCATTTTGATCTCTGCTGAAATAGTTCATATCAATAAGTGTCATATATAGTAATCGCGGGACTTTCTTCCTCTTCTACAAACCATTCTTTAAAATATTGCTCATTTAATTATTTATTTTTACCACACATATTTCCACGACGCAGTTTATTGTAGGGATAACAAGGATATAACCCAAGTTGGGAGTAGATATTTAAAAAGCAGATCACTATGTGATTGCGTAATAGAATTACATTTGAAAATGCAAACAAGGGATAGCTCTGAAAATTTTTTATCTTTCCAATTTGAGTCCTTAAGCGAGGTCAATATTTATGTAGAAAGATTTTGATAATTTTTCTCAAATTTACAGTTACAAGGAATCTGAAAACATCTTCCCCATTGGTTCCTATAACATTATACAATGTTAAACTCCTAATTTATACACATTATAAATCGTTATACCCTTTTGGGGGAAATAAATAGGAAAGGAAGGTTTTTCAGCGAAATATATCTTTCAGTATAGAGTTTGATTCACTACCTTTGTTGCATTCTTGGAGTCAAGCACGCAATTTCAAGCTCACACATTCTTAAATGTAACACCTGAAAATGATATTCTGGGATTTAGGGTGCCTGGAATCACTATTTTCAGTGAGAATTCAATATTAAATAGGTAGTTACCGTAGGCGACGGAAAAAAACTCGCATTTTTAATTTAGGATACTTTACATATTTACGAGGGCTGTTCAATAAAGATTGATCACATTTTTTTTGACAACGTACTTTTACTCATCCTCATAATTTTGATGGTCCCTCTCAAAATAGTCTCTCCTGTATGTGATGCACTTTTCCCAGCGTTTCTGCCATTCTTCAAAGACATGCTGGAAACCATTCTTGAGAGATCCTTAAAAATCGCCTCCGCAGCCCTCACCACTGCTTCTGGTGATGGATACTGCCTCCCACGAAGGCATTTCTTCAACTTAGGGAATAGAACAAAGTCACATTGGGGCTAAATCCGGACTATAGGGAGGGTGAGGGATGCACTTCTCGTTGATTTTTGCAAGATATTCAGCAACAACTTTGGCAATATGCGGCCACGTATTAACGCGGTGCAGCATCCAACCTGCTTCATGTAAATGTGGTATTTTGCACCTGATATTGGCTTGCAATGTTTTCAGGACATCACTGTGGTATTGTCCATTTACTGATGTGTGTGCAGGTACAACAGGCTGATAAACCATTCCATGAATATCAGAGAATGAGATGACCATAACTTTCCCAGCAGAAGCAACCACTTTTGTTTTGGGGGGTTTGTGATGAAGGAGATTTCCACACTGAGCTTTTGCTGTTTGCTCTCAGGATCAAAATGATGTAGCCTAGTTTCATCGGCAGTGATTACGTTTGATAGGAACTCCGGATCTTCCTCTAACAGCAATTTTAACTGCATGTTTGCTCCATTGCAGCGGTAGGCGATACCGAGCATGTTTGAACTTGCCTGGTTCTCACAGGCAGGAACCAGGAGTACCAACAATGAAACTACTACGGCGTGTTTGTTTCACATTAAGTCAACAGAATATAATGATTGAATTTTAGTGCGAAAAATTATGACCGTACAAAATTATGATCATTCTTTATTGAACAGCCCTCGTATATCTTACGACCCAACGCTTTATAAATGTACAGGTTGACAATTATAAATATATAAATATGAGAAAGAAAATAAAAATAAAACTGAGAGTAAGGAAGAGAAGGTCGAATAAACAAACTAACAAAAGCAAAGCAAAACTTAATGGCTGCGCAATGAAGTGCAAAAATTGGGAGTTTATGAGGTGGATTCAGATAAGAGAAGGGGACACTTTAAACTACAGTGTATTGCTACTTTGTCACATATATTACCCTTTCCTATTACAGACAGGGGTTATTCCTGTGTAGTTTACCACAATGACGCCTTATAATAAGTGGTGCCTCCAGATGACGGGACTGTTCCATGCGGGTTTCGTGTTTTCTGTTCTGCTAAATGTCATTGTATCATTGGGTTTAAAGGAACATCAAATGTATCTTTTAAGTTTAAATACATGCAGCAGGCCCCATAGTAATAGCTACAAAACCTGAATGATTTGTGAGGGCTAAGAGTTTCGATTTCCCTTCGATTTCGGTGTGCCAATGCGGGAGAATCAGAACGTGTGTCACTATATGTTTAATAATGAAAGAAGACGAATGAAGCATATGATATATGTCCAACAGAAATATTGCATCATCCAAATTATGAAGAAATATATTCGCATTTCTTGTTGATGGGTGCTGTAAAGATATTTATTTCGAGTTATATAACACCATGGGCTATATCTCCTAAGGCACTTAAATGTATAGAAAAGTGTTTTAAGTTTGAAAATTACCTCGCTTTGTGATGCTTGTTTAAGGATGTTTTCCTAGACTCTAGTTTTTAAATTGTTTTTCTGTGGGTGATAATCTTAAATTGACTTGTGCAAACTAAGCGCAAAGTAAATTAGAAAACGGTACCTATAAATCCACAAGTTGCTTTGTATTTTTAACTAAACATTTCAAAATAAACAGAAAAGGTATGAAATCGTTCAGAAGTTGTTCACACTGAGCGAGATGGCCCACAGGTAACATATGAATCATGTATTCATCGGGCCGCGGTAACCTTGATTAAGGGCTCTTTTTCTTCTTTTTTTTTTTAATTTTACGTCCTCCAACGTTAAGTCATAGCGGACGATGAATGGAATGGGCGAAATGATGCTCAAATGAGCCCAGGGTCCATCGAGCTTAAAGTTAGCCGACATTTGTATTTCAGGATAAGGGAAAAACCCGAAAAAACCTTCTCCAGGTAACTCACCCTGACCGAGATTCGAACTCGGGACCTTTTGAACTTGAGGCAGACACTCTAACACGACGCTACCGAGGCGGGCGATTAAGAGCTTCGGTGGTTCCCTCGGTTGGATAGGCAAACACTTGGGTGTTTTGCTTTCTACCACTAATTTCCTGGCCACCATTTCCTTTCATCAGAGGCAAAAATTCTTTCGCGAATTTTCGCAAAATTTTCCTTTTTTTTACGAGAATAATATTAGTTTTAGCGATAAACGAGAAACTTTATATTATCTTTAGTCTGCATAGAATAATTTACATGTATTTAAAATTGCATAAATTTAACTACTTTAGCATTCATATCTTCATAGCATGAAGCCAAAGTCATGCAATTTTTTTTCCAAATTCAACGAAAACAAGATAAATTTTTATACTTAACAAAGCCAATACAATGACATCATCATGTTCACTGAAATAACAGCAAAGCGTTGCAACAATAAACTGACACCACAGCATCCGACTGGTCCCTGATACTGAGAACTGTTTGTCGTATGCTAACTGAAAATGTTATTTATTCAATACGACACCGTGCACAGCAAAATCTCCTATTATGCTGATAAAGGTTCTCTAGAAAGCTACTTGCAGACACTACATTAACGTGAAGATATTCATTCTCCTTCAGGGCTTAAGAATGTGTTCTGAAATGCCCGAAATTTAAAAGACGAATACAAGCAATACCTCACTGAGAACCACCGAGATTTAGGAGCTAAGTGTTCCCATTGCCTGTACTGACACGCTGGTCTAGCTGGTTTAATTTAGTAGTTTACATTGCCAGCTTTTTTATGCAATTGTCGACTTCTTTTCTAAAAGAAGAGCTTTCAGGTCCTGCGCAAAATTTGTTAAATGATCATTTCTGGTATGTCAAGTGAATATTGTAATGGTACAACAGCAACAATATTTATTTCTGAAAATTGCAGATCGATAACAGATATAATATTAGTAGAATTTCAATAAAAGAACTGTGGCTCATCTTGTTTTATACCGAATTAACTCGCTGAGAACCAAATGTAAAGTATTGGAAACAGAGTAAGTACACTTGTAGATCATCTCATGGATCCCGGGTTAGAAAAGCAGTAGAAGAGAATCTAAAAGTTTGCTGCCCTATGACTTTGTCTAAATTAAACTCTGTTATGTAAAAGAAATTGATGATGTAATAGACATAAAAGCTATTATAATTTGTTTGAAACTTCTAGGCTAGTTACTAAATCAAGTACAGGTGATATAAATAATGTAATAGCAGCATTTAAACAACTAAACGCATTTAAAACCAGTGGTGTTACTTGTGATTCTGGTTTGCTTCTTTATTACAAAGAGCTTTGTGACATTGTTGAACAGCAAAGCTATGATGGTAAAGATAACAGATTAGATGTAGCACGCATACACTCCTGGCATTAAAGGCGAAAGCTGATTCTTACCGCAATTTCTGTGAAAAGTCCCTTCAATGTCCTTGGTTGCCTATGTCGAACGCTGACAGTGAGATATTTTTATCTACATATAACTTAGTTTTGACAGACAGCAGAACAAGTATGAAAAGCGAAAATATTACAACTTGTTGTGTGCTGGAGTTTGGCGATGTCTAATGTTTGATATCTGATCTCGTTCATGTTACCTACTATTTTCTGATTTTAAATAAAATGATTTAATTTGGAAAAAAAAGGGAGCTTTAACAGTTGCGCTACTCTAGTTACCTGTTAGTTTTCATTTTAGCAATGTCATTATTCATTAATTCATACCCAACTATTTGCACGAAATTAATGCAAATTTATGGTGAAGAAAACCCATCAGAAATTAAAATTATTAATGCGAATTTTATAAATAATTGTCACCACAAATTCTTGACTCTTCCTTGCATATATTTCGCCTCTAGTTTCAGGGCAAAAGGACTGCGCTAGGGCAGTTGGAGTGTTGCTTTTGATAGAATTGCTGGAGAATTCTTCCGGTAACTGTTTCGATTGCTAAGGGACCCGTAAGTTTGGGTCGGAGCTAGTCGGCGCCAGAATTGTCTTGTTAGCCACATCGTCATCCGGAATATGCGAAGTATGTGAAGCAAAATCTCGAGATGAGCTAGGTGTAGCACAGTTTCAAAGCGCACCCTGATATGTCCATATTACAGCAACTTCTTGTACGTGATCTTTAATGTACCAATGTACCCAACCCCACAGATAATTGCACTATATTTAACGTTTTCCGATCAGCGATTCAATACTCTATTAAGTGATATTGGATAAAGTTTTGATATCACTACATACGTTTGAATTACTCCTTTACGGCGATGAAAGGGTTCTTAGCGGTTATTGAACATACCAGGTGCGTTCAAGCTATAGAACCTGATATTTTTTTTTCCAGGACCGGGACCAGATAGGAACTTCTGTTTGTTTTAAATACACATGGAATGCGTGACAGATGGGGGCACTGTATAATGCATAGAACTCTAATGGCAGCGACGAGAGTTAGACTGTTTTGATACTTAAAACGGTGACGTTCTCATTGCAAGAACAGCGTATAATCTTTCGTTTTCTCCATTTTCATGGTGTGACACCTATTGAAATTCTTCGTCAGTTGAGTGAGACATATGGTGATGGTACCATGGATGTGTCTAATGTGCGTTCCTGGGTGTGACAGTTCAATGAAGGCAGAACATCGTGTGACAACAAACCAAGACAGTTGCAGACATCGCCTCCAAAACTGGCATTTCTGTGGGATCTGTGCACATAATCCTGCATGCGGATCTGAAAATGATCAATCGGCAATCCTCGAAAACAACGTTCTGCACTCGTTGGATCGTTTTGTAAGACGGGCTGGTGCCAGGCCGTGACAGTCTTGGTTTATTGTCACACGATGCTCTGCCTCCATTGAACTGTCGTACCCAGGAACGCACATTAGACACATCCATGGTACCATCACCATATGCCTCACTGAACTGGCGATGAACTTCAATAGGTGTCACACCACGCAAATGGAGAAAACGAAGATTACACACTGTTCTTGCAATGCAAACGTCGCCATTTTAAGTATCAAAAATAGTCCTAGCTCTCGTCGATGTCATTACAGTTCTATGCACTGTAGAGTGCTTCCATCTGTCACGCATTAACAAAGAGTTCAAGTGTATTTTTGAAAGAACCAGAAATTCGTATACGGTCCCAGTTCTAAAATAAAAAATAGGTTTTATAACTTGAACGCACCCCGTATTTGATTTTTAGAATATATAATATATTCAAACCTAATGTGATTGTATAATACTATCCTGAGTTGCTTGTTAAAAGAAGCATTCTATTCTATCGTAAGGCTACAATTTGTCTTACACACATCATTTAAATACGTAACTTAAATATGTTGAAATGTGTCAGGGAAATGGATATGTGCATTATGCATCCAAAACTTTTAGAGCGTGCTGGTATAATTCGTTTCATTTTCGTAGTAGCACATACTTAGGTTTGTATAAAATATTTAAAATTCAGGATATTTTTCGATTTTGAAAGTATCTTTTTCATCTTTCCATGAGATAGATGTTCCATCAAATTCTTGTCAATCTATTGATATCAGTTCCGAATAGGCAAAGATTAAAAATCTGACATTTTGATGAAAATAAAGTACAAATAGAGAAAAAAATTGAAGAAATATTTTTTAAAATACCTGAATTATTAATAGTAGCTGAAGGTTTGTGTCCCGATGTTCCGTTTAAACAGATATGCCAAAGTGAATATTTAATGAATTGTATGTTTTAACATTTCTTGATGTGAAAACTTTAGAAAAGGAGCATACAATTAATTTTTTAAACTTAAGAATCTGAAGATTAAACCTGATGTGAAACTATATGTGTTGTTGAACAAGGAAGACTTAAAATGTAATTATCTGTGAAATAGACTGAAAGTGAAGCACTCTCTCAATGTTTAATTTACACGAAGCACAAAAAGGACGCAATTAACATCAGTGTATCACTGCCGTTGACATATGAGAAAAGAACTTATATTTTCATTATTACCCTCGTACCCAATGTAGCTCTGCAGTTCACTCAATGGTTGCGCGAGTCATTCAACCATAACCGTGAACATGTCGGTAGCCAAAAAGAAAGTTAATTGAAATTGCACGTTACCTGACGATAAACTGCACGCTGCAACAAAACTTTGTTTCTCATAACAATTCCACCTAAGGGGTCAACATTATCGAGAGTTTATTAATACCTTGTTTTATTATTCCTATTTAGTTTATTTTTACAGCATTTAATTTCCATCAGCTCTTATTTTAAATGTTCATAAAACCTAAACTGTATATTTCCAATATTTTAGACTTGGATATTATTTATATCTACTTCTGTCCTCCACAAAGGAGGGGAAATATGAGGGTTTATAAATAATGGAATAATTTGTATTATATAAGAAAAATATAAAATTAAAGATTGATTAGGTCTTTGATGTCTCTACTTAAGAAAATTAGTCCTATCATGAGAGTGCTCAAGTTCTGACAAAGGCAGTTAAACAACATGCATACCGACAGTAAGTAAAAGTATCAAGTAGCCTTTACCTCTCATGAAATGCAAGATTCACAGCATTTTATCTAGACACATATATAGATCTGAGAACTTAAAATTAGCACAGGAACAGCAGTACAATAAACCGTAATTTCTGTCTATGACTAATTTATCCTCTTATTCTTTTTTTTATCATATTCTATAAAATCAAAAATTCCCAAACCTCATTCCCATGCATTCGTGCAAAACGAAATTTATCCTGAAATTGAGAAACCCTCCCTGTCCAAATTATGAAATCAAAACTTTTGTCGTAGGAAAGTCTTAAATATAAATTGAGAAAATTATGTAGAGAAAAAAATTTATTGAGGTTCTTTGAGCCATAGTGAAGGTGTAGTGAAACAGACATATTTGCTGACAATCAAATTCTGCAGCTTCCAGCAAGACCTAGCTATTAGTTAATTGCCTCAGATATGTATGGCAGGATAGAGTTAAGCTGATTGATGGCATTAATGGAGGACCCCTTGTTGCCTGATCAAAGAAAATGGGTACTTTTGGGACTTTTTGTGGATTCGTGTTTAGAAGGCTAATGAAACAGATTGTCTTTTTCTTCAACATTTTATTTTCATAAACTATATTTTTATAATGGAACTTAGAAGTACCGTGAGGCCCCAGGGAACATTTAGGCCCATTTTATTTTATTTTAATACAAATGTGTTTAGTTTAACTCTGTCGTTTATTACTTTTATTCTCCTACTTATGAACATGGTGAAGCAATTCTTTTTTTTTTTCATTGCAGCACAAAAATACACCACATGTGGTGCATTTGGAGTGTGGTCGTGACTGAATTTTCTTTATTGAGCACATCTCACATTCCTCGATTGGCTACAAAAATCACAAAATCATAACCTCTGTTTCCTACTCTAACATCTTTGGTTACAGAAACATCTGGCTTTCTTCGTTTTGCAGGATTCTGTAAAACCTCTGTTTTTATCCTTAGGACTTGCTTTGTCTATTGGTGTACACTTACAATTGATAAATCTCTGTGTCACTTGCCTTCTGTATTCTAATAATATTGTTGTTGTTTTCAAATGCTAGGCTTTGGCAATGAAGCCATTAGTTCTCTTGTTCTCCAATATTTCTGTGTAGTGGGTCCGGGAGGTAGGGCTTCACAGGTTAAAAAATATTCTTCGGTTATTTCCTCTTCTTTATTGCACAGAGGACAAGTTGGACTTGTATAAATTCCTATTCTGTGTAAGTGTTTGACCAAATAATCATGTTCCGTAAGTAATGTAAAATTTGCTGCTGAAGCTTCACGTGGGATTTCTGAAATAATTTCTGGATTTTTAATTAAAGTGTTCCATTTTTTATCTTTGGCTTTGTTAGATATTGATTGGTTTTGTTTGTTTTATATTTTGTTATTAATCTTTTAATGGATGTAAAGAGTAAGCTTTTGCTTTTGTTCTGAATTAAATTTGCACTTTTTGGCAAGAAAATCAGCTGATTCATTTCCAGCAATTCCACAATGTGCAGGTATCTATTGTAATATAATTCTTTTCTGTAGTTTTTCAAGTTGTTGGATCATTTTGTGACATTATTTAATTTGGATTGACCTCTTTTTATATGAACTTCTTGCACATAATGCTGCTTTAGAATCAGAAAGTATGAGAGCATTTTTGAATATATCTATTCTGTATAGAAGGTGTTGGAGTGAAATATGAATAGCCGTTTCTTCTGCATCAACATTTCTTTGTTTGTTCTGCATCAAAATTCTAATAATATTACCGGGCCAAAAAGGTTGTAGTAAATATTATGAATTTACAAAGGCTATTTCAACCATGCCCCAAAGTAACCTATGCCACCATTTTTTGGATCGTCGCTCTATCCCATATAGAGCTCGCAGTCGATCTGTATGATCTACCTCTCTCAAATTGGTGTTGTAGTCCCTCACTACAGTAGGACAATCAATACTAGTCCTGCTACCATCTTTTTATTTTCTTGAAACACATGAGGCCTCTGTACCATGAAAATTGGATGCAAATGTCACAACACGGTCATCCTTCCATTGAAAGACACCTACATATATCCATGTATGAAAATCTAAAATCCAATTACCTTCTAGTGACAACTTTTGCGAGAGACAAATTAGAACGGAAAATTTTCCTATTTGTTCTTATTGTTCCACAGGCTCATGTGTATTCAGCCTTCAGTATTTCTAAAAGATGCAAGAAAAGATGTGGAAAAGTTATCAAAATACGAGGGCTGTTCAATAAAGTAAGGTCATAACTTTTTTTGACAACGTACCTTTACTCATCCTCATAATTTTGATGGTCCTTCTCAAAATAGTCTCCCCCAAAATGCGATACACTTGTCCCAGCATTTCTGCCAGTCTCCATATACATGCTGGAAGCCATTTTTAAGAGATCCTTCAAAATCGTCTCCGCAGCCTTCACCACTGCTTCTGAAGATGGATAATGCCTCCCACGAAGGGGTTTTTTCAAGTTAGGGAATAGAAAAAGGTAACATGGGGCTAAATCCGGACTATAGGGAGGGTGAGGGATGTACTTCACATTGATTTTTGCAACATATTCAGCAACAACATTGGCGGAAAATGTGGCCGCGCATTATCGTGGAGCAGCATCCAGCCTGCTTCACGGAAATGTGGCACCTAGTGAAATGTTCGGTAATTCAGAAAGTGATCTTAAGGTAATTCGTGGATCCTCTCTCACAATGGCAGCAGCAGTGTTGATGTTTTCTTCCGTAAGAGCAGTAACTGGAGCACCAAGTCCACCTTCCTTTGAAACTGATTGTCTCCCCTCTTTATACATTTTAAACCAGCCTCGAGCTGTGCTGTAGGAAAGAAAACTCTCCATAGGCATCCTGTAACATTTTATAGGCCTCAACTGAAGATTTTTTGAGACTAAAGCAGAATTTCAAAGCCGCATATTGTTCCTCGCGTGTTACTACCATTGCAGAGGTAGGCGATACTGAACATGTCTGAACATGCCTGGTTCTCACAGGCGGGAATCAGGAATAACAAGAATGAAACTACTACGTCGTTTTTGTTTCACATTAAGCTAACAGAATATAATAACTGCGAAACATTATAACCGTAAAGAAATTATGATCATTCTTTACTGAACAGTCCTCGTTTATAATCCTGATTTGATCCCAATATCTCTTAGAAAGTCCAGAACTATTATTTCCCCTAACATGCAGTTCTCAAATACTTTCCTTCACTAACAGTGTATTCTGAAACATTACTATCTACATTTCTTTTCCTCCTCGGGTCCAAATGACCTTGTTGTCGACGGGCCCTAAAACACCACTCTCTCTCTCTCTCTCTCTCTCTCTCTCTCTCTCTCTCTCTCTCTCTCTCTCTCTCTCTCTCTCTCTCTCTCTCTCTCTCTCTCTCTCTCCCTCTCTCTTCCTCCACTTCCTATCAACTGAATGTGTCTGCTGCTGTAAGCTGTGGCTAATCATATCCCATGTCCCCTGTCACTGCACTATGCTACAAAACGCTTCCGTTTTCACAGTCAACCCCTATAAGTTTAACTTCAAATAATCTGTTGAAGTTCTCTCCTTACAATGATTGTCCATATTGCCTTCATTATGTTCTTCCTCGTCATTATCATCTTCTATGTCAGTAATCTCATTATTATCATCAGGTAAATCCATGGAAATTGTAAGCATTTCTTTCTCTGTGAGTTTCCTCATGCAGATAGGCCTTATGCTTCTGTAAAATGCAAACAGAATGCATTAAAAGCAACATTTTCACAAATTAGAGCCGCAATATGCTGCAAAAAGGCACGAAAATGTTTTGAGGTTATGTCTATAACAAAATGCCACCAATGACCTGACAGTACTTTGCAATACCGTGGAATGTTTGTCACATTTAACAATAAAAGGTTTGTTACTCTTTATTAAAATGTTAATATTAGCAATTTTCAAGTTACCTCCATCATATAAATGTGCAAATCCACCAAAGAAACCTTTTAAAGTTATTAAGAACAACAATTACATGTAGCCCATTCAACTTTTCCCACCTGGTGCATACTGATGAACAAATGAAGTTAGAGCCATATAGAAGGCAGTGATATGTTGACAACTGAGCAAATATATTCCAGACAGGGTTTTTGTGAGCACCAACAGGCTAGAACAACCATTAGAGCTACAAATAAGTATAAAGCTCAGTTTAAAGTTATGGGTACTTCTGAGTACCGTCAGGCAACAAAGGGTTAATGATATCATTTTGTAGAGAACTAAGTACACTTCAGGTTGAATAATTAAACTGTTTCTGAATATTACAAACTTCAAGCATACTTTTCAATTTTATCTACTAATACATGTTGTATCCATACTTTACGGTATAAGAATAACTATTTAGTATATGTAATTTATGACTCGTAAGGAAAGACGTGACTTTAGTAAAAGAGTACATACACGAGCATTTCTTAAGTTCCGCCTACTAATCCAATGCCCTAGTTTGTAGTTCGAATTTGATTTTGTTTATAATTTTTTATTGATCGATCAGCAGTACAATGCTTTACAGATCAGAGTGAAAAGAAGGTAACAGTACAATAAGAACAATAACACTCAGGGGTAGTCTAACAGGCCGCCCCTTAACTACATTAAGTTAGAACCCCAATAATACTCTCTGAGTAATTATGTCAATATTGAAGATGTAAGACAAACATCAACCACTAGAATCACTCGGATAAGATGTATCACTTAGAAGCAGGTCCTGTAGTAGTTTTATCTGCAAGCGTGAGGGCTGGCGCGTGCGCACGCCAATGTGATAATGCACAGCTCCTGGAACTTCTTGCAGCGTGGAAAAGAAACGACGAGCGATCCTGCGAATGTAGTCGTGAAGAGGTAACAGTCCTAGTTCGTGATGGAGCTGCTGATTACGGATGAACCACGGAGCGTTGGTAGCGATGCGCATGAAGCGGTTCTGTATGACCTGAAGACGACGCAGATGACATGTGTGTGCGACCCCCCACACTTGGCAGGCATATGTAATAAGCGGACGAACGAGTGATTTGTAGAATAACAATGAAGACTGTAGGCCGAGGCTGGAACGGCGATGCAACAGAGGTGAGAGTTTTGAAAGTAGCCCGGAGGCCAGTGATATAAGAAGATCGATATGAGCACGCCAGGTCAGTCGAGAGTTCAAAAGTACTCCAAGGTATTTAACGGGAGTTGTAGTGGGGAGGCAAGGGACATTGTTCCTGTAGAGACACAACGGAGTAAGCGGAGTATATCGGTGAAGAATGAAGATTTTAGCTTTGGTTTTCTGAGGGTTCAATGAGATCCACCAAGTGCTGAACCAATGAGTTAGGTGATCTAAAGAGAGCTGTACTACTTGTTGTGCGTGCTGGAGATTAACATGAGAATAATATAGTACTGTGTCATCAGCGTAAAGAGCTAAAGAAGTCGGAGCTAAATCAGGAATATCAGAAATGTATATATTAAATAGATTCGGGGCCAAGATAGAACCCTGTGGGACACCTGCGGTAATATTACGTGGGGATGAAAGCTTTCCACCAATGCGTACTGAAAAGCTGCGTTCGTAGAGGAAACTGTGGATTAGATGTGATAAGTAATTAGGAAGACCGATGCGATAGAGCTTAAGGAGCAAACCATCATGCCAAACCCTGTTGAATGCTTGTGCCACACCAAGGAAGACAGTCGTGGTATACTGATGGGCCTCGAAGCCGTGAACAATTGACTGAGTTATTCGTAAAAGCTGATGGGTAGTGGAATGTTTGTGACGAAATCCAAATTGATAAGGCAGAAGAACATGGTTATGATTAAGGTAAGACAGAAGACGGCGATGAATCACGTTTTCAAACAGCTTGGAGAGGGTCGGCAACAGACTTATAGTACGATAGCTTTCAGGGAGGTGTTTGGGTTTATTGGGCTTATGGAAGACTGCTATATGGGCAAACTTCCAGGTGCAAGGAAAATAGCCGAGGCGTAGACAGGCATTGAGGATGGATGACAAGTATGCAACTGCATTTCTGGTGAGCTTCTTGATAAGAATATTAGGAACCAAGTCGTGCCCGGGAGATTACTTAAGGGGAAGGGTTCGAATCAGGGATGATAGTTTCCCTGGGCTTGTAAATGAAATCCTTTGTGAGACTGTGGGTCGAGTGCGATAGGTGTGTAGCTCCTTTTCCACGTCTGCAATGGTCTCGTCATCGTCTGTTATGGGAAGTGCAAACACACGCTCAAAGTGATCGGCCAAAATTTCACACTTGGTGGGAATATCTGTAACCAGTCTATCACCTGCAGACAGTTCCGGTACAACAATCGGCTCACGAAGAACACGTTTGGTGGCCTCCCACAGCGTGTGGTCAGAAGGAGAGAGTGACGCAAGATAGCGCTCATAGGACTCTAGACGATGTTGCCCAACTCCAGTTTCACCCGTCGAATGAGTCCGTTGAGCTTTCGATGGAGCTAGGGTTGTCGGTCCCGTTGCCACTTTCGACGAACATGGTGTTTTTCTCGGATGAGACTTAAAATGGAGAGGGGTAAGAAGGGGTTAGAATGATGTCGTCTATGTGGAGAAGTGGAAAGTCGGGCGTAGCTGCAAATTGTGTCAGTAAAGTGCTGTATCGCGAGATCCACATCGTGATTAGTGGCAAGTTGGTACGAACTGGTGAGTGTTGCATCCAGATCAGACTGGAATGTTTCCCAATGAATGTAACTGTTGAGCAGCCTAGGAGCTAATTGGTGGAAGGCAGGTGGAATAGAAGAGGTTACAATCACCGGGCAATGATCAGAATCAAGCTCTGGTATGGAAGAAACAAAAGTGGGCAGGTTTAGATTACGGTGTATACCGATATCTAGAATATCAGGGGCAAATAAGGGATTGGAAGGAAAATGAGTAGGATCTTCGGGTGCCAATGTCGATAGGCCATAAGTAGCAAGGGCTGTAAACAGAAGTCGGCCATTTGGATTTGTCGTTCGGCATCCCCAGGAGGAATGCTTACAGTTGAGATCACCTAGAAGAAGACTGCTGTTCCCCGCAGGGAAGAGAAGTGAGAGATATGTAGTATTCAGCCGGCGATTGGGTGGTTTGTATGCGCTAAGAATGACAAGGTCACCACCGTCTGCACAATAGAGTTTAATACCCACTACTTACAAATTGGGCACATGTGGAAGAAGTATCTCGCTGTGACTCAGAGAACGTCGGATGAGAAGAGCTACTCCACCAGATGCTTTATCTGCGTCACGGTCCTGCCGGTAAATGACGTAACCAGTAACAGTGAAATTGTCATTGAGAAGAAAATGTGTCTCTGTTACACAAGCTATATCAACATTGTGATGCGTAAGAAATGCTATGAAGGAGGAACGTTTAGCCCGAAGACTGTTAGAGTTCCAATTCAGGAGTGTGGGCTGACGTAGAGATGACAAATTACAGGTGGTCATTGTAGAAGATTGGAGAAAGAAGGGAACGAAGAAGCTGCAGCATTTGCGGGAGAACTGGAGAAAACAGATTGCACAAAAGAGTACTTAGCGCTGCAATGATTTCTTTCAAGGAAGTCCAAGACGGGGCTGCAGATGCAGAATCCTCTGGTGAATGAATTGAAAAACGTCCTTGAGAGAGAGGTGAACGCCCAGTCAGTACCTGTGAATAAGTCCGTGATGGCGGAGAGGGAACAGTTGCGGAAGGACTGTGACGTGTTTGTTGTTGCTGTTGTGGACACTGTGTTTGTTGTTGCTGAACCAGTGGCTGTTGTTGAGAAGCTGAAGTTGGTTGCTGTGAATTGTGACGGGATGGTGTTGCCTGCTGCTGAAAGTGCCAGACTGTCGTTCCTTCAGCTGTAAGTAATGAGAACAACCGCGATAGTTTGCCGGATGATCTTATTGGCAATTAACACACTGAGCTGGTGTAGTAGAGGGCTTCGTGCACTGAGAAAAGTGATGGTCGCCCGTGCAGCGAACACAGCGGGGCTCTAGATGGCAATAATTGTTGGTGTGTCCATAGTTTTGGCAGTTAGTACACTGAGGCAGTTCCGTATTGTGTCGGCTATGTTCTACTTTGACTACGCTGTACAGTAGTCGGGATAGATTAAGAATATGTTTACCTTGGTCAGTGTTAAGGAGGTCAACCACACAGATAGGCATCGGTTCCTTGTTCTTACGAAGTCAACGTGTAACTTTACAAGCAGGGAAGTTCTGAGCACAAAGTTCATCATAAATCTCTTGGTCACTGAGGGAGCACGGTAGGTTGCGTATGACGATTGGAAAAAGTTTGTCTGAAGGGTTGTGAAATGTGTAGTATTCTTGCTTAATCGATGTCAAGTACGAGGTAAATTCAGATAAGACACGTTTTTTTACATATTGTAGTAGCAATTGATAATTGTGCACATTGCGGACACATATAGGAGGAATTTTCTCTTTCTGAGAGGTGGAGGCTGTGTCAGAAGAATCGTGGTCTGGTGCTTCACTTAAAGAATTGAAGCGATTAGATGTAGGAATTGGGTATGCATAGCGTGAGATAGTAGGTTGTTCAGAAACAGAGGCAGTGCATCAGCGTTGGTTTTCTTGTGTATCCTGAGTGAGAGAGGGCTGCGAGCGTTGGCTGCGCTCTAAACAGTCAGATGGGGCACAATCTGCCATTGTAACATCGTCGTGCTGCACGGAGTTATTTAGTGTATTAAGGGGATGAATTGAGTGAAGTTGAGATGGTCGTAGTATTGGTTTACTTACTGTATTATCCCCGGTAGCAGAAGACAGTTGAGATTGGTAGTGCTGAATAGATGACGTCAGTTGTAGCGTAGAATTGGAGCTATCCCGGAAGTTCGTGTCGTTATTTAATACCTTTAGCGCTGAATATAATATTCTGCCGGTATCATCCGTTTGTAGAGCCCTGTAGATATATGATATATAGCAATGAACAATACACAAGAGCTAGCTGACACAGCTAACTACAAAAACACGGGATTTGTAAGCAGAGCGTGCATAGACAACCTGCGTGCTCGACGTTCACTTGTCGACTCCTGGAATTTGATAGCCAATTTTACACAGTTTTAGTCTTACTCCGGATAAATAATTTCGTTTCTTATCAATTTTCAAGATCATACCTACGATTCTGCAGTTCCACCTCCCTATTTACAGACATCTCATTTCCAGTTAAACTTGAGATAGTGGTTTACTGCAGCACAGTAGCCTGGCTGTGTGCACCTGAGCTTCTATATTGTATCGCTAATCACACCCATCATCTGACAGAATTTTATATCGCATACCTTATGACTAACTTGTCTTATTGTGTTGTAGACTGATTTTGATATATTAAAATAATTTTCTGAAGTGATTTGTCTATCTCCTCATTTTTTGATAAAATCAGAAGCCTTAACGGTAAATATTTCGAATTCATTTCCCTAAATGTCCAGGTATTTCACCATTGCCTTACTTCATGTTGTAACTACCACTTTGAATGACATTATTCAGTAAATGGAGGTATAGCCGCATTAGGTTGTAGTTGTAAATACATGTTAAAGTAGCGGTACTACTTTCTCTCGCCTCACGGCTGCACGTACCTGGATTCGACGTCGGGACTCCTTCCTCGGTCTCCACGTCGTCGTCTGCTGCTTACTTTACCCTAGGCTCTAGCTGCTGTCTCCCGCATGGACTTTTTTTGGGTTCTCAGGGTGTTAATGTTGAGACAACACAAACCAACGATAATCTCTAAACTATTTTAATTTGTCCTTACACTTGTGGAACCCGGGCACCCTTAAATAACTGCACTTTTGGCAGACATTTTATAATACATTTTACTGGACGCCGCACGTCGTCGGACACACCAGACGAATGTATACAATACATTTGACTGCAATGAGCAATGAGCAAAATGAGGGCTGAATGGAGGTTGCTACCCTCTTATATACACAGCATGGCGTCACAAGGAAGAACTAAGAGGATATTGACCTGTGTAACGGTACAGTAAAATAGCTAACATTCCATTCCATTGTCAGACTTCGGCCCTCCATAGACTGTCGCCCGAGAGTGCAGTGTTTCTCACGTATATCTGCCCAGGTTCGTTACAATAGTTTACATCAAAGTCTACAATTTTACATTCACTAACATAGCTAGTTACAGTTCTCAAATTTATGTATAATTATTAAACATATTACATAATTAAGTGAATAATTGATCCGAGGACCAAAGTTCCTGTTTCAAAGTACATAAAAGTAAAGATTAATTTGTCTGCACATAATAGTCACGCAAAGGATTGTTGCGACGGGCGCGGCCCGCGCGGGCAAAGAGACAGACAGTGCAGCGCGGAGGTAGAACCTTCACGAAACAAAGAAAGAGACAGATAGATGTCTGGAAGGTTCTTCTTTCTGGTTCCATGTTGAATGTTACAGAAAGTTTCACTAATTTCTAGAACAATGAGTGTAGGTATAAAAGAAGCCTAGGGACAGTCCTAATTGTACTCGATAATCGTGTGCGTGCAGCTGTGATTTAAAAGTGAACTCTTGTTTGTGGTGGTGTGGCAGACGACCTTGAAGATTTTTTGTGTATGTTACGTAATTGAGCTGTTGCTAAGGGCTATACAAACTTTCTACGGAAATAAAGAGCAGTTTGAATTTCTGCAAACTCGACCTTTTAATTTTACGAATCAACAAAGTCACATTATTAAGAAAGAAAGAAATAAAGGAAAAAGGAAGAAATAAAAAATCTTGACAAAAATCAATATCTCTTAAGCCTCCAAGCCTATCCTCTCGATAAAGAGAAAGTACAAATTTGTTTTACACATAGGAGTAGCTACAAATAACGCCGTCTCGTGGAAGAGTGGTTAGAGGCGTGAAAATTAGGGTTCATTCTATTCTGATGTTATATAATATTTGAACTAACTACTTACATGTTTATTAATTTTTATTTGCTCCATTTAACCTTTAACTGTAATGGTCATATCTGTGGCATTCCTCCTTTGAAACATATTGCCTATTGATGATGGTGTTGATTCGTGTACATTGGGTTGTTGGTACTTCGAATTGTTTTAATCATTAGATCACGCACACATACGCACTGTAATTCATGCCTCCAGACTCTCAGAAAGATGGGGGAAATCATCTTGGTTGGAGAAAAATCCCCAACCCCAGCCGGGATTCCTTACACAGCATTTTATTAATCTTATTTAATTAATAAAACAACTTAAATTGATGAAAATTCTTTGATAAGGGGCACCTCAGATAAAATATTTTCTAATTTTAGAAATGACATGTTGAGTTTCAAATTTGGTTTTCTCACGCAGGCAATTTCGTTTTCGCTTCAAACACTCACCTTGTAACCCAGGTAAAGGAAAACGTCGAAGTGTGACTTCTCTTTACAAAGATAAATAGCTTTTCGTCTCTCCCGGAGAAAAATAATAAAAAGAACTTGCTTTTAATAATGTATACGGTTCACAATTTGTCACTCATGTGCGGAATTCAGTCGTAGTGAATGCTGGGATTTTAAATATCGCAACGCTAAATGATGCAAATTAGGACACAGATGTTTTTCCAGCTGCAGGTTAGCGGTCATGTTGGTTCATCCCTTTAACAGTTTTATTTTTGAGTACTCAGTGATTCTAAGTTTATATTTAACAGCATAAGGATTATAAGCTTTCACATAGGCTTTGTATTAATAAATTTAATTTTAATAAAAAAAACTTCTCTCGTCTTGTTTCAAACTAATATTCTGCCCTGAATTGTGAAGTTTCCTTTAGAATTTTGATAACTATTCCCTATACTGAAACAACTTTCACCAATAAACCAGTTTTATTTTATATCGCGCTTTGGTATCCCTGAAATAAAATGTGAAAGACCTCAAGTAGTGAAGAGATATTTTGGCATCATTTGTAACACTGGCGCTCTAATGCATTAAAAGCTAACTAACTGCAGCATAACTTCATGTTGACATGGAGCTTTGTGCTGCAGAAAACTATCGGAAATGTTAGGTATATATAAACTAGACAAATTCGCTTCTGATGACAACAGGGGCTTAGTTGCACCTGCTACCACTAAGCTATGTTAAAAGCGAAGTAATATCCGGGGCAGAGCTTGTCAGTCGAGTGTTTTAGTGAGAAAATGGAAGGCATAATGGAAAATCACATTACGTTAGTGAGATGTCCCTTTGAAGTCCCTCTGTGTTCTTCAATAATAATTTATGTTCATTTATATTAATTAATAAAATATTTATTTTTCGTTGGTAATCCCAAAGACGTTCAGGAGTTTTCAATAATAAATAAATCTGATATTTTTGCCACACAATTTTGTTACAAATTACGACAGTTTGAAGGTTTGAAATTTTGAAACTTTTACACACCGACACTTACTTGTTCCAAGTAAATACGATGAGTATGATGAATGCATTTCGTTGTCGTATGGTGAATGCGGAAACATATCCCAATCAGCTATTAATATCTCAGGCAATTATTTATAATTATTAACTTGCTTCAGCCAGTATCTCTATCCCTATCACATCGCTGTCCATCGCTGCGTTGAAACCATTTTGAGTATTTTGTTAGCCTCGGTACATGGGTGTGATGCTTCTATTTTTCTCAGTGATGAAGCAATATTTATTAATCATGAGGGGTAATCCGCAGAAAAATGCAATATTGGTCTGTTGACAATCACGTTGGCTTGGTCAGGTGGAACACAGCGTGCATGTAGTTTAAACCTTTGGTGTTGGACAGTGAACTTTGCATAAGTATTGCAGCCTAACAGGCCATCCCCCACAATGATAGAAGACTGTGCGGAACCTGTGATACCAAACTGATAGCTATGCTATCGATAATGCACGAAGTACGACAACTTGTCTTGTTTCCATATAGTTAACTTGGTTAAAGAAGACATGTACCTTGGCCGAACGTTCACAGATTTGACTCCAGTATTCTGTTTTCTGTGGGAAAAGATGAAAAAACACTGTCTGATAGAACGTACTAATTACACCAAATAATATGACACAATTCTAGCGTGTTGCGTGCTCAGCAATTTCCACTGAAATCTGAAAATCTTACGAGAGAACACTGGAAGCGCATACTGAAACTTGTGGTGGTAATTTTCAATACACGCTCTGAAAGTCAGCATTCTCCTTATTTGCCATTATCCACAAAAGTAGTATAATTCCCTTTTGTTTTTCTTTACTGTATTACACAGGTTGTACAAATGTCGGTGTGTGAAGTTTAAAAATATTTCTCGTAAATTCAACAAATTCAAATTTAAGAGAATTTTTATTTTGTTGTGCAACTAGGAATTCTTTCATTTCAAACTTTTATGTTTAATCAAAAACACATTTTACATTATTATAAAAATATCTTTACAGGCTGAAGTGTGCGCCCTTTAGTACCAGTATTAATCATTGGTAAAAAATCACTCATCACTGCAATTTTCATTTCCACATTACCGATGCAAGTTTTATGTGATTCACTAGTAAATCAAAGCCTTATTGAACAAATAATGAAAAAATTGCATAATTTAGTTTGATCATGTATGCATGCGTTGCATATTTAATAAATAGGTATTCCCAGCTTTCTAAAACCAAGAATCAGCGTAATGTCATTTTTCTAGTGAGGAATTGCTACTTTAAGTCTCTGTGCCCATCAAAGGCCGTCTCTCCTGAATTTGTCTTCCGGCCTATACCATGAAGTGAAGGTATTAATTATACCGATAGCTTTGAAATGTTGATATAACATAAAATATATCTTACAGATGTGTTTCACTAGAACTGAATTTGCACCACTTAAGAGCAATTGTTATTTTCCCTTCCACGTAAAACATTGGTAGATATTGTATTGCTTTCATTCCACCGTTAAATTCAATTCCAAGGTTTCACTGGTAATATAGCTTTTGATCTTGCTTCAGTAAAAGTATGCACAGTTGGAAATATGTCCTCTTGCGAGGGAGTGTGTATTGTTACCCAATTATCGGAACGCCAGACGAACAACAGCTGAAAAGGGACCAGAGGCAGCCGAGCCACACCCCCTCATTAATCTCAGTCACTAACTGAGGAGTGTCACATGTCGCTGGCCGCCTCTTCCCCCTTCGCCTGCCATCTGGAATTTTCGCGGTGATTCACGGAAACCAGAGACTTCTAGATGACAATGATATTCCTATAAAAAGGGCTGGAATGAGTGGAGTCTGAGAGTTCGTGGCAATCAGCATAAGAGTGCAGTGCTAGTGTAAGGACGAGAAGACTGTGTACGTGCAACGGAAGAATTTACGAATTGTGAGCGTACAGTGGAATTGTAACGGACGAACTGGTGAATCGTAATTGTGTGCATTACGTAATTCTGTGTAATTGGCAAGTGTTTAACTGTAAATCGGTGGAAATAAAGAACATTTTTGAATGGTGTAATTGGACTTTTCATTTCACGAACCCATAAAGTCACAGTATAAATGCCTGTTATTGAACAGTATGAATGGACTGAGTATAAAATTTGGCATTTAACTTTAGCATTTTCAAAATCTCCACACTTAACTACGCCTTTTCAAAATGTTTGATTTTATAAAAAGTCCTATTATATATTTGGATTAAAATGCGTGTTTCAAGTATTTTGTGACAAAGGAAATGTTTATCTTGAAATATTTTCCTGGGAATATCCTGTGAATTCCTCTTTATTCCAGGCAATTTCTGCATAGAGATATACAAAATGTTACTACACAAAGAAATCAGATCCTGTTAAAATTACAGTTTATGTGATGTGTGTATGTTCTCGCTAAAGTTTACCGTACTCTCCTACCCGCATTGTATCTATAAGGAAATTTACAGTCAAATTATTTTCAAAAAGGTTTATCTTGACTAATATGAAGTAGAGAGCAGAAGTGTTATTTTATTAATAATAACCCATGGCACGACAGCCCATAGAGGACTTAGGCCTGCCAACCCGACTGCCGGCCTCATGCCTACACACCCAAGGTAGAGGTGGGTGATCATCCAACCGATAGGGGAGGAGATGTGGTCAGCATCTTGGCAACCCCAGCCGGAAAGTTGGCTTTCTTGAACAGGACCGCTTATCTATCTTAACCTCCTCCATTTCCTCACGATGCTGAGTGGGTACCGTTCCTATAGCCAGGACTAAACTCCGTGAGATCGAATCCGGATCGCATTCCGTGGCAGGCAAACAAAGCACTATGGCTTAGCCTACTATGCCACTATGCGTACTATGCAAGACCATTTTATTGATAGTACAAGAGTAGATAAGTAGTGAAAGTCATGTGAGTACGTTTTACAATTATTGTAATTTTGAAGTATGTGTATCTGTAAATTCTAGTGTCTCCCGATTTTATTATAAAGATCTCCGTGTCATGCTTATAATGGCATAAATTTTCTTTACTTTAGACAATACACTTTTAGTTTATATAACTGACTTCTAACAGATGCTAATGAGTGTTACTTTTCGTTACTACATATAACCTTGTCTCCAATTGTTATTAATCTATAGCGGGAAACAAAATTAAGTCTTATGGACAGTAACGTGATAACCCTATTTATAAGAAGAATGTGGGGTCGCAATTTCTATTAGGTCAGGTCTACACGGGCGCCTAGCCCAGATTTCAAAGGACATTGTAATGTTGCAGAAATGCGTAATTGTTGATGCAGAATGTAATTGATAGTAAGAATAATAAGTGCAAGCTGACTATACGGGGGCAGAAAGTATGTTGCATCTCAATGAATAGTATGGGATCTTCCCCAAATCAAATGGCTAGGTCATGGCATGATATACTGGATAAAGGATGTCACTTTACAAAAACAAAGTCCTTAATGGAGAAAAGTTTGCTGATTTCTTTCTGAATCGTTTTTAAGTTTGGCTTTAACTCGCCACATGACAAAATTCTAAATGTGGGCTTACTATGATTAAAAATGGCAATTACCTACAAATATAAAATTACGATGAATTCTTAGAATTTGATTCTGCTCTCATATTCCATTACAAGAATAGTGAAGCGACCAAGCAGGATGGCTCAGATGGTTTCGTCTGAGGCTCGCATTCTGGAGGCCCAGGTTCGATTCCCGTGGCCGATCTACGTGACCCATGGTTTTTTCTCGGGAGTTTTCCCGGTTTGCCAGGCCTATGCTGGATAAGTTAATTACATCCCCGAAACTCCTGTCCCTCCATTTCATAGCCATTATCATTTCAATCATCTCTCATCTGGTGGTTTCTTTCAGAGTAGAAGTGTCGGCAGTTGTCTCGGCGGTGCATGGTGGGATGATGTGCTTTGAGAAATGAAATGTGTAGTGTTTAACGCCCGCTTTTACTACATACGCACCGCAGGCGATGACACAGATGATAAATGAGATGAAGATGGAGCACCGGTAGAATGAGATGGCGGGGGAAACCGGAGATCCTGGAGAAAACCCGCCCCAGCACCGTGTTGTCCACCACAAATCTCACTTTGCGGTCGCCTGGGATCCAACCCGGGCCGCCTTGGTGAGAGCCAAGCGCTTTAACCACTGAGCCACGGCGCGGCCATGTGCTCTGAGTAAAACGCCTTACCCTCCGGCGGGAAGGACTTAGGTCTCCAAGCGAGCCTACTGAGCCGATTCAGAAGCGCGGTAGGTGGGATGCCGCTTACTGCCTGGAGTACTCTGCTCTGGGAAGGCGGCCTCCAGTTTTCGAATCGGCCTCGTGACTGTTTCGGGTCCACGGCAGGTGGGATGGCAATTGTCCTAAACCCACCGCCAGGAAGTTTCTATCTGGTAAATGCAGGTAACTCGCACACTGTACTGTAGTGACTCCTTGGGGTGAACCAACCTCTGTCTCCTGCCACCTCATCCTCCCTCCTGCGTGTGCCCCACTTGGACGCATTGGTAAATAAATGAATGAAAGAAAGTAAATGGGTTGGGCCCTCTCGGTCCCTCGCACGTAGGCCACATGTTGGGCACATTGTGCCCCTCTTATTTTAGTGCTTATTTAAGTCCCGTGGCCTCCAGAAAGAACAGGATGAGTCTTGGATGAGCACTCCTTATATCATATGGTCTCAGTTGGTCTGAGCCCAGAATGAAGTGTCTAAGTGTAGCAAATGCTTCACATTCGCACAAAATATGTAGAGAAGACTCATCTCTCCGCCAAACTTCCTGCATGTGAGGTCTGTGCTAAGGTTCATCACATGCAGGTGTCCCTTTAGGGTGTTGTTCCTGTCAACAAGCCAAATACCATCCTAAGTCTTACCCAATTAAAGATTAATTTTTTTTTTTTTTTTTTTTTTTTACCGAGCCTGCCTAGCTTCAGTAAGACTACGCCATGAAGTGCCATGTTGAAGTGATACACAATCAAGGATCTCACATCTGACCCTTCTTGGGGTAATACCAAGGACAGGTTCTGGACCAATGGACGCACTGGCCAAGCCCTTCCTGGCTAGCCTATCAGCTGGTTCATTTCCTCTGATTCCAGCACGCCCAGGAACCCAGCAGAGCTGTGCTGGTCGGCGAGAACAGAATATTCAAGGTGTCTTGGCACTCTCGTACCAACCTAGACCTTGTTGAGCTAGCACATAGCGCCTTCGGGGCAGCCTGGCTGACAGAACAGATACTGGTCGGACCATTGTTAGCATATGTACAAAAGACCAGACTGGCCGACGTGCCAAATCGCCTCCGAACAATCCAATCCAATATTAAATTAGCTAGGCGGATATATAAATCTGTAGTGGTCAAAATAAACTCAATCATGTGCGGTAGACAAAATAGCTCAATTTGGACGTCAAATCGCCAACTTAAGTGAAGGTCGTACAAACAGGTTCGACTCTGCAGCAAGCCACTTTAACGAAGGCACTGACCCAGCCACCTAAGTTGAGAGCCGACGCTCGCCCCAATACCAAAACAAACGAAAAGCGTGACCCAAATTATGGCAACCTGTAAAAGCAAACTTGGGTAAAGTATTACAAGCGAATTGATACAAGAGTAAGAACCAAGAAATTTAGCTTTTTATAGCCATCGTAGGCTTCATTCTGTGATTTCTTTGCAGGTTTTTTAAACTTCTATATGCGTGGTGCAATCGGCTGTTTTACACGGCCGAATTATATTTATACATAACAATTTGAAACTTGAAATACATCATGTGAATTCGTTGTCAAGGAAAGCAATGCTGGCAATATAAATTAGGAGGCTGTAATAACACTTTCAGTATTCAGTAACAGAATTTCAGCAAATGGTATAATTTGTACAGAATTATGAATGTTGTTTCACACATTACTGAAAACCAATTAAATGCGACCACAGATAGTGCACATTTCATACCGCATACCAGACATTGTAGGAATCAATGAGGTCCATTAAATTCTACATATCCCGATACCTGCATCATCATAATCCACCCTGTGACTTCAAATACCAGCAGTCTATTAAAGTCAAAGCATTAACATCAAGCAATTTACTAAAGGCCTCCTAACATGTAATACTAAGGCAGCGGTACTCAACTCAAGCAAGAGAGGGAAGGTTCAATTACCTCCTTCCATCCACTGCGACCGAATGACCCAATGACATATTGTGACTTCGTGGTTAGGTAGAATCAAAAGTACGGTTTTTAGAAATTTAAAACACTCCTTATTGCAGTAAAACAGAAACTTTGCACAACTCTTGCAGCTGCAATAAGACGTGACATTGACAGTCAGTTGTCTTCGTAGTTGACTTGGTGCTCCTACGCACGTAAAAAATGACAGAAATCACTGTTGTATACTACAAATGTCCACCGACACAATTATCTTTATACAACTCACACTATTACAACACAACTCCGATAATCACACAACTCAACTCAACTACACAAGTGCCGCTCTAACACCTTACGGGCCTCTTTATACCCCCAGCCGTTGTTTCTAGAAACACGCACACCATTCGATAACAATGGCGACTGCAACAGAAAGGCGAAAAATTCCAGAATCTCTTGTCTTTTTCTCTGCCTTTCTCTCTGTCTCTCTCTCTTGGCAAGCGTCCAGCTCTCCTGCCCGCGCGCCACCCTGTCTCTTTCTTTCCTGCCCACGCGCCCTACATGGGCTTGTCGCGACTCCATCACAAAAATGCGATCGGTGACAATATTCATCCGCATGCGCCTATCAGGCCTGTCTGTCGTTGCGTTAGTCATTCATGGAGTAAAATAATATATAGGAGAAGGGAGCACATGCTTTGGGATTAAGAACCCCTCTTCTAAGCTATGGCAGTAGTTACAATAGATGGAATTGCGTTACATCTGAGGTGACTGAGTTCGTTAGGAAATTATTAGGTATTAGTGGCAGTTCCTTAAAAATAAACATAAAACGGATATACAAAATAGTCTGCATTTCATGAGTGCAAATGCGTAACAAAATATCTTGAAATTCCTCCATCGTGTCACACAGGAATACGCTACTAAAAGGTCATATGTAATTCTAAGTGTAATTTAATATTATTGCATCTATCTTACACATCGGCTTTGTATCATCATTTTATTCGCATACCTTCTAATTGGAATGTATACACAAATATCTATGATATTTCACGTAAAGCTTTCTGGGTTAGATAATTCAAGCTGGCTTGATCTAGAAAATATAGACAGCAGCCTTATCACATGCAGGTACAAGGAAATGGTGCCAAGATACAGCGCAGAACTGCGACAGAAACAGGACGCCCATTACAGGTGCATGTTCTACATGTGTTATCTTGTTATTCCGCCGGCATCTAGTTGCATATTTGGGTCACGTGACTTCACATGCCCTGCATGTGATATCTCATTTCTCTCGTAAGGTAAATTCTTGTCACATTTTTATTCGGTTAGCTCTATCCAAGCTACCGAACGTTGTATGGTAAAATCTTTGTGGAGTATAAATGCCCATATTTATAGTTACAATGAACTAATAGTAGCACGATCGTGTGGACCTCCCCAGATTTCTTGTCGTTGATAAATAATTTTACTGTGCCTGTGTCGTACTTCTGCTTAGTTAAGCCATAAATTTCAACCTATGATTACAGCAGTTAATATTCAACCAATGTGATTTATAGAGGAAAATGACAACATTCTGCAAAAGGAAATTTGGTTAATACTTCCAATGCTCCAACAATTGCTGAAGAAACGATTATTATTATTTAAATATATAAATTACTAGTGAAACGATTTAAATGGTTATTTAAATTTATTTTATAATTTAAATAAGTAAAAAGAAATATTTAGAATATTAATTATTGGTACGAAAAGTTACTATACAAAAATTTATGAAGAAATGTATAAAAGTTGAACGATGTTTATTTGTCGTGATGGCAACAGCAACAGTTAAAAGCATTGCACCAGGGAATATTGATATCGATAGATTTATGCTAAGAAAGTTTCATTCTTAATAAATCTAAAAATTTGGAGATTCGCTGGGGAAATTATAATTAATCTTTTATTTAAAACAACATTATCCTTCCATATCCGCGACCACCCCTGAAAGGAATAGTCCATGCGGATACCAGAGCAGCCGAGGAACGACTAGATTGAACTCCGAGAACTTCCAAGTCCATCATCACCCAACTAATATTTGTATAAGTTTTTATTTGTCTAACTTTTTCAATCAGAAATAATTGATATCCTTATTCACTTGTAAAATGACAATTTAATCAAGCAACTTGCAGTTTTCTTATACAAATGTAGTCTGTGTATTTTTCCAATTTTTGTCGCAGTCCTTTCTTTCGTCGTATATATAGCTAAATGAAAGGCCTTAACGTCAGTCCTTGTTCAGTTTCTTGTTCAATATACAATTTAAATGTCAAGTATGTGAACAGTGGATCTTATTCCATGTTCTACTACTTTTAGCGTCATTGGATTCTACCGCTTACTATTAACTAAAATCAACTTAATATTATTGGTAGGTAATATCATTAACTGCTTGTCTTTGTGCACATTAGTAATTCAGTAATGCAGTTATGAGCGATACAGACAGTACACTGTCTATCAGGAACTTAGTAAAATATAAGTAGTGTACACCAAAAATGCACTTACTATTAAAGTGTACTATATGCTCTAAGGACTCTCACAGAAATATCCGTTTTCGTGTGTGTGTGTGTGTGTGTGTGTGTGTGTGTGTGTGTGTGTGTGTGTGTGTGTGTGTGTGTATGTGTGTTTGATATACGTTATTACGTTACGTTATTACATTATTAAAAATATAAGTCAAAAAGCAAGTGCAAAATAGGTACCAAATATGGTGTGTATGTATATTTTCTTCCTAACTATGACAATATTTTTGTAAAAAAAATGAAAATAAAGTGTACTCTACAAAATTATATATTAAATGGAAAGTATGGTATATTTCTACAAAAATAATTAATAAATGAGATATTTTATTATTCTTGCAACAGACTAAGTTCTATTCTTTCGGAAGAATTTTTGCATTCCTGGTGAACTGGCAAATTTTAAGGCATAGAGACGGACTAAACTAAGCATGTACGTCGTTTTAAGTCACATATTTTATGACATTTATTCCAGCATTAATATCTATTCAGTCGATTCTCATGTCACAGAAGGAGTATAGAAATTCAAGAAATTCAACGAGACAATTCAATGATAATTTCTATGCTAACCATAAAAGTATAGCATTAATTTTGAGTATATATTCGGTGTGAGATTTTGTACTTCACGAAATACGCTTCAGATATTGCATAATTTCATTCTGAATTATTCGGGCCTGGCGTTCACCAACGTCACAGCATAAAGAAAGAGAGAAACCAAAGATCATACTTAGATACCTACGGAGTTCCGGCACCAATGGAAAAAGAAATACAATAACCTTTATTACATATATTGCGTTAGTGCCGAAGGAAGCAAATGGTAGCGTTATAACAAATTTAAAATATATTAATGTGACTGAGAAGGTCAGTTAAGAAAGGTGCCCTGCTAGCAGTGAGTCCAGTTGTTTCTGCTACTTTGAAAACAAAGATAACTGTTAGCAAAATGGCAGGTGTCCGTTCCTTGAAAGAGGGCAGCAGTAGCTAATTTATATGGCTAACGTATTACCCAGTGAAAACCAGATCCATGTCTTTAGCAAGACTTAATGACTAACGATGAGGCGACCAATACTCATTTTCATACATTTTTGCCCATTAAAGGTAGCCAAAAAGGAAATGACCAGTTGTGGAAAGCTTTACCAAAATTTGTCAGTTAATTCTTCGTTAAGGCGTCTGCACTATTCTTGATAAACCAGCATTTTGGATATAGCTACATACCGAGTAAGGACAGCGAAGCATCAACATTTAAGGCTGTGACACCAAATTGTGTAGTATTCCAGTTTGCAGTGTCTTTTCGTAGAGAGTGTATCGCAAACAACAAAACTGTGGCTTAAAATAGAATCGTTAATTATTTAAGGAATGTAACCTGAACTTGGGAACTGTTAACACTTCATGTATTATACACAACCACAATAAGGATTTGGAAGTGCTGTGGGTACTTATACCTTCTCAATCAAATCTGTTTATAACTGCAAGGAGATTTAAAAGCACAGCTGTTTCTTTTAACGACACTTGAACTATGAACATCCTGAAGTTTGGGTCGGGGTAAGAGGACATTAAATACGGTACCTAAATATCGCGGGAAAGTTCTCAGGTCGGTTCACAGCAGTAGTTTGATAGGCTACGTTAGCGAGAGAGGTTGAAGTATCCGAAGTTGCCACATTAGATATGGCAGGCTAACTTGGAATTCTTGAAAAGTACCAGAGCATTTCTTAGAAATTTATAGAGAGACCTTAAGATGGAGAGCAGAAAACTTCAGTAATGTAGAAGTGAAGTGGCAGGCAACATCATATTTCGAGCTTGTAGTGGGAGGGTGGCGGTTGGTCTTAGAGTCATCAGCAAAAGTTGAGGTGATTAGGAGAATATTAAAGCTAAGTAGGACATTTTGAACACAATATTGGAGACTTTTGATCCGATCACCTGTGGAACATGACGTAGAGACCAATGAGGTGTCATTCTTGATTCAAAGATAAAATGGCATGTTATCGCGTAATAGAGAAATTGCTTGTTGCAACGTCATGAGGCAGACATTCTGCTTCACATTCCTGAGTAAGTTGCTCATAGATATTGCCAGTTATAAATTCGCCTCTTTGTATCTGAGGTTTCAAATCGAATACCGTAGTCTGAGATGCGACAAGTGTAGGGAACACTCATGTGCTTGGAATGGTACCAATACTGTCTACAGTGGTCTATTTGAAATGTTGAACCAAACCACCACCTTCAAGCCTTGCTTCCAGCTCTTACTTGGTTCTATCACTGCACTTAATATTTGTCTTATTCCTCTCTTCTTTTGTTCCTATTTCGAAAGTAGACCTCAGTTCGTGGAGTCGTGCAAGTTTGCCAGATTAGACATCAAACCAGGGGCTAGTATCTACCGTCGCTGTATGCAATCCTTTCCATCCATTGTGACCGTCGTCCCAGGCCGCGCACTACACAGCTTAACACTTCCTACACAGGCTAACATTAGGTGAGGAATTTAGGCCCTACAAACCCTAAAGCTCAGAGGTCCAGTTAAGGGTACACGACATACAAAGAACTGACTCAATGTTGCCCCAATAAATATTTCATCATTACAATTCCTGATTATAACAAACATAACTTATTATAACAATATGTGCTTCCCTTAAATAGTACAAATAAACAAGGAGCATCACAATCTTTATAAAATTACTCTGTAAAGAACATTTACTCCTGAAAGAACAATAATAAAGTGTGAGGGTAACCAGCGTCCCAGAAAACATTTAAATTGCCGATGATGCTAGCCAGTAACTGCAAAGAGTAGAACAGTTACATGAATAACATCCCAAAACCATTGAATACATCTGTGACTTCAGCCGACAGTAAAACTCTGTCCCCCATTTAACGATGTAGAAATTCTAAACAGCTAGCAGCTACCCCTTTGTTTTTAGACCCAGAAGCATAAAAAGGGGAAAAAACAATAAAGCTTCTGTTCCCGGACGGAAGGGAAGAGTCCATAAAACTATCACGGCTCACCAAAGGTGATCATCGAAACAAAGAATGTTTAACAAAACCCGAAACTTGGAGCACTTACCCTCAGACTTAAACCCGTCGAGCACCAAGCACCAACTCCCTTCCCGACTTGAGGCGGTGCATACAAGAAGCTTCGAGAGCCGCAGCGCTCCAAAGAGAGCAACGGCGGGAAGCCGAAGCGATCCCCTGAAACAGCAACGCCTCGAAAAGGGGAGGCGAGGAAGAGGATAAAAGGTGCCGGAGGGAAAACAAACGGCACACCATTCAGGTGAGATGTTTCCATACACGTCCCATTCCGCGCTCATCTGGTATTTAATCATAAGCAGCCGAGCGGGATAGGCGATTTCGTCTATGGCCCTCATTTGAGAGGCCCAGGTTCGATTACCATGGTCAACGTACCTGATGTGTTCGGGGGCTTTCTCGGGTCGCCAGGCGAATGCTGGTTAGGTTAATTACATCCTCCGAAATTCCTATCCATCCATCTCATTTCCATTTCCATTTCACATGATCTCTCATCTGGTGGTTTCTCTCGAGGTAGATGTATCGGCAGTGCATGGCAGGATGACACGCCCCTGGTAAACACTAGAACGGCTTCCGGTCTCCAGGTCGAGTGGGCTGATGGCTGGTGTATAAAGAAGAAAGTGGTACGGGGTAGATCTGACGTTATTCTTGGGGCAGAACAAGTGCTGTTGCCTAGTAGAGGATTAGAATTTTTGTTTCGGTTTAGAATATTTCCACAAATTAAATGATGATGATTATGATGATGATTATGATTATGATTATGATTATGATTATGATTATGATTATGAGTATGAGTATGAGTATGAGTATGAGTATGAGTATGAGTATGAGTATGAGTATGAGTATGAGTATGATTATTATTATTATTATTATTATTATTATTATTATTATTATTATTATTATTATTATTATTATTATTATTATTATTATTATTATTATTATTATTATTATTATTATTATTATTATTATTATTATTATTATTATTATTATTATTATTATTATTATTATTATTATTATTATTATTATTATTATTATTATTATTATTATTATTATTATTATTATTATTATTATTATTATTATTATTATTATTATTATTATTATTATTATTATTATTATTATTATTATTATTATTATTATTATTATTATTATTATTATTATTATTATTATTATTATTATTATTATTATTATTATTATTATTATTATTATTATTATTATTATTATTATTATTATTATTATTATTATTATTATTATTATTATTATTATTATTATTATTATTATTATTATTATTATTATTATTATTATTATTATTATTATTATTATTATTATTATTATTATTATTATTATTATTATTATTATTATTATTATTATTATTATTATTATTATTATTATTATTATTATTATTATTATTATTATTATTATTATTATTATTATTATTATTATTATTATTATTATTATTATTATTATTATTATTATTATTATTATTATTATTATTATTATTATTATTATTATTATTATTATTATTATTATTATTATTATTATTATTATTATTATTATTATTATTACTGTTATTATTATTATTATTATTATTATTATTATTATTATTATTATTATTATTATTATTATTATTATTATTATTATTATTATTATTATTATTATTATTATTATTATTGTTATTATTATTGTTATTATTATTGTTATTATTACTGTTATTATTGTTATTGTTATAGTTATTGTTATTGTTATTATTATTAAAACGTCGTATACACATGTACACGTATGCTCTAAGATAGGCTTCTCATAGTTGGGAAAGATAACTGGGAATATGATTAACAGAGAACTTCAGGCAACGTGAAAGTATCCTCGCTGGCGGTCCATAGTGTGCTTCAAAGAGGCACATGGTTATTACAGATGGGGTCCAGCATTTGAATGGACGTAAGCAATGCTTCCTAGAGTCGGTTTCTCACATAAGTTTGATTTGGACATTTATACCCTTATGTGGCTCTCTCCCTCACTTGCTCGCCGCTGCAGTTATTTCGCTCCTTCCGGTACGCTTCTCAATTTCGTGTCCCTACACCTACTCACAAACGTTGACTCTTATTCGGTCACATAACGGTACTAGTAACTTGCGAAGCGACTCTTTCGAGGTGATGTCCCTCGCAGACGTCTATCCAAGACGTGTTTCCAAAGAGAAGTCTAGCCGACGAAGTTTCGCAGCTGCAGTAAAGGACTTACCTCGCTTTTTCGCGTCCTGTCCCTCGGCTGGCTTGTCTATCTCCACCTCTTTTCTAGTTCACGTCTATTTCGCGTCACGTGATGTATACTAACATTTATTGGATGTTTTATTTTCTTAAATTTATCCTAATTGGTCTTTCATATATCCATTTATCTATACAAAAGTTTCTTCCACCCCTATCTGAGGTGTAAGACCCTTAGCATTATAGTGGGATACATCTTGCCTTTTCCTAATATTTCTCAATCATAGCGCATTTCTTTAGGTCATCGGCCTATCGGGGAATTTTACCCTAGTTTTGTTTCTTTGTTTCGACATCCTGTCTCCAAAAACCCTTTCTAACTGAAGCTACGTCTGTGTTCCTTTGCTTGTTTTAAACGTTCTGCTTAATCATTAAATGTCCGTTAGTATATTACTTCTTATATTCTTTACTCTAATACGCTTATTAACAATTGATATACTTTTATCACACCTCATATATTATAGTATCGAAACCTGTGTTTTCTGCTTCATATGTGAAGTACCTAATAGGTAAACGGTTTTCACTGGAAGCATAATTTTCTTGACAATCTTCCTCTCACATCTTTGCAAGATTACATATTTAAATATATGATTTTGCGTAAGCCGGTTCACGAATGCGCGGACGTGCTCTCCCGCTCTCTCTCTCTCTCTCTCTCTCTCTCTCTCTCTCTCTCTCTCTCTCTCTCTCTCTCTCTCTCTCTCTCTCTCTCTCTCTCTCTCTCTCTCTCTCTCTCTCTCTCTCTCTCTCTCTCTCTCTCTCTCTCTCTCTCTCTCTCTCTCTCTCTCTCTCTCTTTCTTTCTCTCTCTCTCTCTCTCTCACACACACACACTCTTACATACACACATCTGTGGGTGTGTGTGTGAGAGAGAGAGGGGGGGGGGGGTTCACGATTTCGAATCTCGGTGAGAATGAGTTATCTGGATAAGATGTTTCCGGGGTTCTCCCTTAAGCTGAAAGCTGTATGTCAGTTAACTAAACTTTATGGACCTTGGGCTCATTTGTACATCATTTTAGGAATTTTATTCGTCGTCCACTAGACAGTATTAACAACGTTAATTAAACGTACATACACTTTAACAAGGACCTGAACAAGGATATTTTTATATTCAGGACAGCTTGAAACATATCTCCAGAAAAACGATGATATCAAGTTTTAGATGAAATGTAATATTTCCTCAAGCTATAATGCAGATCCACTTAAATAGCGGTAATTATCATTTATAATCATAACTGGCTGCTTTTACTCTAGAAAGTGAATAAATATTAGTTTATCAACATTATGGCCGTTAAGAGAAAACCTAATTCTGAAGATTGTCTTGAAATAAAAAATTGAGACTAAATTTAATTTCTTCAGGTATATCTTTAGAATTATTGTAAGGCTTAATTACTAGCACTTCCAAAGAAATAATATATTATGCTCTTAGAAGAAAACACAGTGTAATTAACTTCGCTGTTAAATATTTATTTAAATATAAATTGCCTCAGTAGGCTTTTCTTTTGTATTACCCCAGCCATAGAGCAGGTTACGTGAAAAGAACGTGTGATAGAACATTGAAACACAGAAAGAGGGAGCGGTTCAGGTAGAGGCAGGAAGGGACAGGCCAATAAAGAGAGAAGCAGAGAGACAGAGGTCATGACAAGGTGAGTGAAGCGTTTATATGTCTCGACAATTTGCCCCAATTTTTTTATAATTATTTAAAGATCGATCAGCAGTACAATGCTTTACAGATCAGAGTGAAAAGAAGGTAACAGAACAATAAATTAAAGAACAATAACACTCAGGGGTAGGCTAACAGGCCACCCCCTAACTACATTAAGTTACAAATTCAATAATACACTCTGAGGAATTAAGCCAGTATTGGAGATGTAAGACACACATCACTTTTTCCCCTCTTACTTCATCCACATGTTCCATTACATTTGTAATATTACATGTTCTGGTTTGCTTTGCTTTCAGATTAATTGTTCATATTATCTGAGTCATTAAGATTATTGTGGTTTTAGATGATATTCACACAGTCACTATAGTCTTTTATAATTAATTTACATACTTAGTTATTCAGCACTTTCTAGATTGATTGCGTTGACATATTCACTAAAGTCCCTTAGATATTGTCCCACAAGTGCTGGTTTAGGTACTGGCCAATTCCCTCCTTTATTGTTTATTTGCATCCTTAGGTTTTCCCGGTGGTCCTTTCATTTGATGCAGTCCTACAGGATGTGATCTGTAGTTTCGTCTCCTCTGTTGCAGGTGCATGTTGCATCATCAATTATGTTGAATCTCTTGTAATAGGCTTTAAGCCTTCCGTGTCCTGTTAAAATGGTAGTGAGGTTTGTTGATATGTTAAGTCTTCGTTCTAATCGTTTTACTACTGTGGGAAAATATTGTTTTGTCTCTTGTCCTTTTGATGGCTTTGCCATTCTGTTTCCCATTTTTGAGTGTTTCTTCTCTATTTTTTCCTGATAGCACTTTTTAGGATTCGGTTGTAGCTTTCTATGTTTCTTGCTCGTTTCGCAAGTTTATCTGCAAGTTCATTTCCTTCTATTCATATATGGGCTTTCACCCATCCTATTCTTATCAGCCATTCTTTTATAGTTAATTGTTGTAATTTTCTCTTGCAGCTTCTATCAGTTGGTTATAATTTTAGTATTGTGTAATGATTGTAGTATAATTTTGCTGTCTGTATATATTGCTGCTGTTTCCAAGTCAGCTTGTGTTATTCCCATATTATCTAGTTCTTCAAGTGCCTTTAAGATTGCAAGTTGTTCTGTTTGATTATTTGAGCAGTTTCTGTTTAGTTTATACTGCAGTTATTTAGTTAATTCTATGTTTTGGTAAATTACCATCCGAGAACCTACCCCTTGATCTGTTTTGCTTCCGTCAGTATAAACTTCAATGTTATAGTTTTCATTTTCATTTGCTTCTGTTATTTCTGGAATGTCTGATGGATGTGGCCATTTCTTGTAACTTAATGCTGTAACTATTTCCCAGTCGGTGTTCTGTTTTGTTTGTTTATACTCTTGGGCGATCTACTGGATTTGCACTAGAATCACTGGAAACAGATGTATCACTCACAAGCAGGTCCTGTGGTAGTCTCCTCTTTAAGCGTGAGGGTTGGCGCGTGCGGACGCCGATTCTATAATGCACAGCTCCTGGAACTCCTTGCAGCGTGGAAAAGAAACGGCGGACGATGCTGCGAATGTAGTCATGAAGAGGTAACAGTCCTAGGTCGTGATGGAGCTGCTGATTACGGATGAACCATGGAGCGTTGGTAGCGATGTGCATGTGTGCGGCCCCCCATATTTGGCACGCATAAGTAATAAGCGGACGAATGAGTGATCTGTAGAGTAACAACGAAGACTGTAGGCCGAAGCTGGAATAGCGATGTAACAGAGGTGAGAGTTTTGAAAACCGCCCGGAGGCCAGTGATATAAGACGATTGATATGAGCACGCCAGGTCAGTCGAGACTCCAAAAGCACTCCAAGGTATTTAACGGGAGTTGTAATGGTGAGCCAAGAGACATTGTTCCTATAGAGACACAACGGAGGAAGCGGAGTATATCGGCGAAGAGTGAAGATTTTAGCCTCGGTGTTCTGAGGGTTCAAAGAGATCCGCCAATTGCTGAACCAATGAGTAAGGCGATCTAAAGGGAGCTGTATTACTTGTTGTGCGTGCTGGAGATTAACATAGAATAATATAGAACTGTGTCATCAGCGTAAGGAGCTAAAGAAGTCAGAGCTAAGTCAGCAATATCAGAGATGTATATATTAAATTGAGTCGGGGCCAAGATAGAACTCTGTGGGACACCTGCGGTAATATTGAGTGGGGATGAAAGCATTCCACCAATGCGTACTGAAAAGTTGCGGTCGTAGAGGAAACTAGAGATTACATGTGATAAGTAATTAGGAAGACCGATGTGGTAGAACTTAAGGTGCGAACTATCATGCCAAACCGTGTCGAATGCCTGTGCCACATCAAGGAAACCAGCCGTGATATACTGATGGGCCTTGAAGCCGTGGACAACTGAGTAAATCGTAAAATCTGATGGGTGATGGAATATTTGTGACGAAATCCAAATTGATAAGGTGGAAGAACATGGTTATGATTAAGGTAAGACAGAAGACGGCAATGAGTTACTTATTTGCCCCAATTTGAAGCAGTATGTTGTGTTGCCTCAATCTGGAGCAAAGTCCAATCTCAAGGAATGCGTGGATGTGTAATAAAAGTAAGGTTCACACCAGAATCTAAGTTTGAGACGTTTAATAACTTTTGATGGATTCACTTAAATGCAGTAGTTAGCGATCAATAGAAAGGTATATATGAATATTTGGAGTTAACGTATTTGAATCGTATACTGCGCGATAACACATGATTCTAACATTGAATTACACCTCACTCAGCGACGCGACTAGTGCAAAATTCTGTCCAAAATGTCATACTCAGCTTCCAAAATTATCCTAATAATCACCAATTCTGCTAATGATTCTAAGACCCCTACTACTCGCTTCTAATACGACGTTGCCACTTCATTTATAAATTACTGAAATTGTGTTTCCGATCCTAAGGTCTCTATAAATTTTAAAAATTACTCTCGTATTTTCGAAGAATTCCAAGCTAGCCTGGCGAACATAATATGGCAACATTGCATAGTAAGTTTGAACTTTGGTCGCCTGACCTACCTAAATTGAACTGGCTGACATCCAGCTCTCGCTAATTATATTACCTTACTAAATGACTTCTTGCTCTCCATTTAGTAATAATTAACCGTCGAACCTAAATTCCTGTAACATTTAACAAATATACAAAATATTCATATTTAATTTTATTATAATTCTTAATTTACTTAACTGATCCATAGTTTCTGTACCAAGAGGCAGAGAGAGAGAGAGAGAGAGAGAGAGAGAGAGAGAGAGAGAGAGAGAGAGAGAGAGAGAGAGTAAAGTATGACAGAGAAACTCAATGGCAGAGAATGACAGAAAGTGAGGCAGACCTAGACCGAAAGAGGGGTATCTACAGACTGAGAGACAGACGGATGTCTGAGAGACTAAAACGCAGAGAGTGACAAAGAGACAGGCATAAATATGTTTCGTGCTTACTTCATCAGACTTATCACAAAATAGTAAATGTGGCCACACAATTTATCAAAAGCTGTAATTTCCAGCCCCATTTAATTTCAAAATTTACCACGATCATTTGCCTCTTCTTGGCCTCTATATTTCTCTTCTTGAAACGCTGTGTTCGTATTTACTCTCTGTACAATTCAAAAATAACATTCTCGAAGTAGCTTCATTCAGACTCATTTCCTTTTTTGAAATTAAGCAAGAACATTAAGAAGTTTCCAAAGAAAACTATAGATACATGCGAAATATCTTAATAATCTTCTGAGTAAATTAATATTCTAGGCTGAAAATGAAGTACGTTGTAACGACAGTGTACACTTTCATGATTTACTTTATTCTTCAAACCAATTTTCCAAATTCCTCAATTTACTTCAAATTAATCGAGAAGACCTTAGCATATATTATCGTTGCTGGAAACACCGTAGACACATGTTTAAGAAGTGACTCCGAGTAATGCCTTCTAAATTGTTTGTTTTCATGGTCAACAGAAATAAAAATTACAGAGTAATATTCTATTTCATAAAACAGTAAATATTGAAAAACAAACAAATACTGAGTACCTTGGAAATGGTGCATACCATAAAAAGATGTTTTGCATTAAATTTACAGTAAACTTTTTTCTAAGGTTTACAGTGTATTACTTTTTGAAATATCTCGCAGAATAAAGAGCATTGAAAGCATTGCTAGCAAATTCGTGATATCATAAATATTAATGCATTTAACACATTTTTAAGAAAAGCAATATTTTGGAAAAATATTCTGCGTTAAGGGTGGCTGGGTTGGATATTTTCTTGAAAATCGTGCCGCATTCTTGGAAAACTGCTGAACTTTAAAATTAGTTTGGTATTTAACCGAGATCTGTTTTACGATATGTTGTTAATCTACAGACGCATACAAACCCCTTACTAAAAACTAAATTTTAGATTCAATGAGCCTCAAAATATGCATTTGTTATTAAATATCGTAATTGAATTTTCGGATGGGTTGGACTACTTCTACTCGACATACATATTGTCACCGATCGCACTGTTACGTTGGAGCTGCGACAAGCCAGTGCCGGAACGCGTGGGCAGGAAAGAATGAAACAGGTAGTGGCGTGAGAGCCGGACGCTCGCTGAGAGAAAAAAACAGAGAAAAAGAGACAGAGGAGTCTGGAATTTCCCACTGTTATCGAGAGGTCTATAATGCGCGAGATTTAACTTGGCACTTTTTGACTATCCTTGTCTAGCACGGGCTCTGGGTTTCTTTCCTTGAAACGGTCAGTCCCTTTTAAAGGCCTATTGTATAACCTAATGACCTGCTGTGGTATGAGGGTAAGCACAAGCAGGCATGAGTGGTGTTGCAAGTGAAGTAACGGTTGTTAACGTGACAAATGTTTTTAGAAGTTGAATATTTTGGAATTCTTTTGAACATACTGCTGGGAATAATGGTCCGATCTATAAAGCCCGGGCCTTAAGGTACTTAAAGCATACTTAGTAACTCGCCATTAAGGTACTTGTCTCATGTTTTTATGGGAACTCCTAGTGGTTTACCGGGAAAAATACAAGTCAGTTGGAGAACTTAATGACATGTCGGCACGTTGGCCTTAGTAACTCAAGGGTTAGAGCGGCTGGACGGCAACCAGAAGATCCGTGGTTCAATCCCGGCTATGGAATTGAATTTTTCAGTCTGGCTCTACCGTTTCAATAGTGCTAGTGTCTGCGTTAGTTCTTGGAGGCATGGGAAGAAAGAGAAAAGATCAGATGGAAGGGAAATTGTGATTGATGTTCATTCAGTTATCACAGACGAATGCAAGGCCCTAAAATGCGGAAAGCCAACTATATCTCTGTCGAGCATAATTCAAATAACTGATGCAGCTACAGCTGTTTCATCTCGTACTGTGAAAATAATAAAGAACAAAATAAAGTGCAAATGGTACTTTTATAGACACTCCTGGTAAAATAACGTCCGATTGCAAAACCTACAAAGAGGGCAATAGACTCTTTCTGTGCCGCTGCAATAAGTATTTATTCAGTCTATCGGACTGATTTTCTGCCCAGCTTCGAAGACAAAGTTCTAAAAGAAACAAAAATGTTCAACGGGAGTTTATGGAGCTTGCGAAAAATACTGCCTCAAATGAAAGTTAGCTTTGTAAGGAACTCACGCGGAAAAAAGTTTCTGATGGAAAGCCCAGACGTTTTTGCAGAAAGATTCGCGTTCCTATTATTTACTTAGATGAAATCTTGATTAATGTAAATGATACGAAAAACAAAGTGTTGAAAAGTGAAGAGGACTCTTTTGAATTTCCACTCCGCATCCCAATAGAAAAAGGACAGCGTTTTCTTACATTCGGGGAGTTAACAGGTTTCATTCCCAAAGCTTTTCTGAGCTTTAAATCAAAATCAAGCAAAGACTATCATGAAGAAATGGATAGTGGAAAATTTAAAAATTGGTTTATTAATCAGTTGTTACCCAGTTCTTTTAAAATAGCTGAAAAAGGACGGTCTCAAAGCTTATGAAATAGATCCCAGCGCAAATGCACGGCCACCTGTAATGTCTAACTTCATATCATTGTTATTTAAATGCTGTAGAACTTATATGGGCACAGATAAGAATTGATGTCGCAAAGCAAAACATATAATTTAAGCATAGTGAGGTAAAAGTGTTGTTTGATAATGCAGTATATAAAGTGTCCCAACAAAATTGGCGGGGAGCTTATGAACACGTGGAAAACATGAAACAGCTTTATGGAGAGAAAGATGGATTAATAGATTAAATTAGTGATAGGTTCATAATAAATTTATATGATTCAGATAGTGACAATGAGGAACATTGTGATATTTCTGGCAAAGAAGGGGAACAGGAAACAAATTTGGAGGCCGAAGAATAAATAGACGAATAAGCATCATCCACCACTGATACCTCTGCCATGCCTGACTGGTAATGGGCGGGTTAAAAAGAGATAGCAAGTACGTATTTCTTTCTCTTTCTAGAAACCAGGGGCCAAGTTAAATCTCGTGCATTATCGATCAATGACTAGGAGGTGTAAATAGCGGATAGTGGAGAGTCAGTTGTCAGTTGCGTTGTGCACTTGTAATGCAGTTGAGTTGTGAGTTATACCGCAGTATTCTTTTATTTGTTTACGTGAAACGAGGAATGAGACGACCCTGAGGACTGCTGTTTGTGTATGTTACGTCTTTTTACTTATACTGTTGCAAGGGCTGTAAAAAGTTAGTGTTTACTGCAGTTAAGAGGGTTTTAAATTTCTGCAAATAAGACTTAATTCTAAGGACCCACAAAATCACATTATTAAAGAAACTAAAAAATGGGCATTTCATAAAACTTTCTATTTTACAGATGATTCTAGTTTTTCTCCCTCTTTTGTATCATCTACACTGTTTCTTCTTCCACTTTACTTTATTCCTTCGTCTTAATAACAGAATTAGTGAATCGTAACATCGATAACTTTATAGAGAAATAATAGCTATATAGTACAGAAACAGCGACACCAAATAACTTTAATATGTTAATAATATGTAAGAATCATAAGCGTAAATTTAGTCACAAGGAAAATTACTTAGCTATACGTTAAGGAAAAGCAATTAGTTAAGTCAGCTTGGCTAATGGAATTAGATGTTCCGTTGATGATCCATTAGTTTAAGGCTCAGTTACCTGAAATCAATACGCTCAGCTATAGCAGAACTGCATCATAGAGAATTCCCATAATTATAATTAGAAAGGTAAAAGAAATCTATAGAATTTACAAAGTCGCACAGTAAAAACTGTTTTTTTCTAAACGAAGAAGAAGAGAAGATTAGGCAACAGTTGATGTAGGAACTTCGGAAGGGTAATAGTGAAGGAGGCGGAACTTGGGTATGCAGATAAAATTGTGTGTACACATAAAATTTGTATTTTGAAAACAAAAAAGAACCATCAAAATAACACACACACACACACACACACACACACACACACACACACACACACACACACACACACACACACACACACACACACACACACACACACACACACACACACACACACACACACACACACACACACACACATTGTGGTTTAACGTAGCCTATTATTGCAATCCATAAAAATCTGAACCACTTCAATAGGTCATAAATTTTGAACCAATAATAGGAAACGCGGGCAACTTCGGGAGAATATAATACACAACTGGGAGATTGCATTATACAATTTACATCTCAGAGAAAATGTTGTAAGTGTCCTCCACCAACATCTATACATGTTTGCAGTCATCTCGCTATTTTCTCTGAAGTTTTACGGAGACGTTATCGAATTGAGAGAGAGTTATTTCCAGCAAGATGGAGCAACGTGCCATACATCTAACGACACCATGGAACTTGTAACCAGGTTCTTTGATAATCGCAAAGGCCATACGTTAAGGAATCTTAGAACGCGTAAAATCAAAAGGTAAATCCATTGGAATCATCGGGGGAGGATATCAGTTCCTTTGTACATTATCTTGATTATTGTTGGCTCGTTGACGTTATCCATTAGCTTTACCAAAGTCCATTACACAGCCATGGTTGTTTAATGTTACTCAGTACGATCACAACTGGATATACTTTTAATTCTAAATTGTACGGTGGGAGTCAATGCAATTCTAATAAATTTAAAAACTCCGTGGGATAACTGACTACTTAATTCTGTTCTAGACGTTCTCGGGCTTCGAGCCAGGTAAGCAGATGTTGAGACATCGACGATTCAATGTCTCAACATCTGCTTACCCGGCTCGAAGCCCGAGAACGTCTAGAACATATACGCCACCAGGAAAGATTCAGCTTAATTTACTTAATTCTGGTTTATAACTTTGTCAACTGATTTATACGAAAACAACTGCCCCGGAAGAAACAGACACTTTAGAACGCAATTGTGACATACCAACACGACTATCAGTATTATGTGCGTCTCGCTGCTCATTAGTGCGGTCAGCATGTGACAAGCTCATCGCACATTTGACTGACCTACGGCCTAAGTGAGATCGTCTTCTCTTTGGTATAGTAAAAATGGCTCTGCGAACTTCACAAAGTCATAAAGGAATTCAATTAATTTTCTGCCAATTTAATTCATATTCACGAATTGACAAACACAAATTATAAATAAGGTATCCAAGAATTAACCAGCATTGGACAACAATTGCCTGTGATCAAATATTTAGTCTAGAAGTTTGTTCAGAAATTAATGCGACTAATCTTCGAAACATATATCATTCTACATAAAAAATTGTCTTGATTACAAACGATAAACGTTATTTGATAAATGACGGTAAGTGAAGTGTCTTTGAAGACTTTGGCAAAGGGCGGAATATCTGTTACTTTGCAATGTTTTTAATTGCCAAAACATTGCACGTGTTCCGTAAGAGTTTGCGCGTGTATTTTATATTTATTGCGTCTTTCAATTGGGAAGGTGTTTGTCCTTGAGCGCTACTAGGTGAGCAACCATTAGGAGTGCTGCGGTGTTGTATTGCATTCCCCCTAAGTGGTGTATGGCGAGCACGAACCTAATCAATCTCTAATAAATACTATTCACGCTAAGATGGAATTTCATATTTTGCAAAAGCTGATCCATGAGGAAGGAGAGAATAATGTATTTAACATAACCGTAAAAGCTCCATATTTTAGCTCAAATAGTTTTCCTAATACAAATAAATAAAGTAGATACCATTAGGTATATTATAACAATGCATTGCAACACAAGCACTGTAATGAATATCATTATTGGTTGGCATGTATGCGTGAACGTATATTTGTAATTACTCAGAACTGTAACGTAAACATTTGACATGAAATATATACTTTGAATAAGCCAATGTGTTTGCTAAACTCGATGAGAGGAAGCAATGCACTTCCTGCTGGTCTGGCAGAACGTGTCTGCTCACATTATATCTTTGTTTATGAATGATTCAAAGCAGCATTATTCAGTTACTCATCCATGAAAAAGTGTATCAGCTGGAGCAATGAGACGCGATCCACCTTTCTCCCCTTACTATTGCTAGAACAATCCAATTGACTTAATGTGGGCTCAAATTATGTTGCAAACAGAAATAATATTTTTAAAGTGATTGATCTTGAACGACTTATTTACGAAGAAATTGACAACGAACAAAACGAGACCGGGATAACTGCAAGAGACATCTGATAAACTACAAGAAGACCTTTGGAAAGAAATAACACGTAACGAGATTTTGGAACCTATTACCATAGATTTGCAGTAGTCAGACGTTGAAGACAATGGCAATGGCGAATTATCTCTTAACGTAACGTTCACAGCCATACGGATGCACCGCTGGTATTTTCGTTTGAATAGAAAAATAAGTAATTCATAATCTATAATTAACTTTAAACTAAATATTTAAAATATTTGCGTAATATACGAATATTTATGTTGCCATTGTGATTTCCACAACTGCATTATTATAAAACTTTGGAAAATTCAGTTTGCATTATCGCCAAGAACACTCGCAAGTGTGCGAGAGAGAGGGAAATATAAAAGGAGTGGGGATAACGAGGTGGCAACGGTGAAGGTTCTAACGCATCTGATTGGCTACAGCCGAGAACTCTTCCCATTTGAAACACATAATAGTTACTAACTCGATCCATTATGTCTCCAGGTTTTTCTTCCTCACTTTTTTTTTCTCACCCTTTAACCTTCCGTTGGGTGCGTCAACTTTCGTGGCGCAGTTAGTCGCGATGTCATGATGTTAATTCTGTTTTAGTATCCGTTTTCGATAATGTTAAAACAAATGCGCCTTATTATGAATAGAGTTGCCGCTATATATCTGACAGATACAACAGAACACACATGATGACGTTTGCCTTGTTTGCAAACTTATGATTAAGGAGAAATGGTTGGAACTTACGGGAAACAATAACAAAGGTATGATGGAAGATGTCCTAGCTCGGCAAGCCCTTACCTATATTTATCGCCATGTATCTCACAGATACATAGGCGACTAATGAAATGTTAAAGTTTCTTGGACTTATACAAAGGTTTCAAACCCAAAATAAGGCAATGCGGTTTCACCGTTCTCGAGTTTGCGGGACTAACAAACGTCAATTCATTTATATTAAGTGAGCATTTTAGTTTTATTAAATCCATAGTTGGAAATATATTTCAGGCTTTGACTGAAACAACATATTTTATTTGTTTCCATGTTTCGAGGTCGTTCTCTTATAACTATAACCCTGATGTGTGGGATCGTTAGCCTCAAGTTTAGGTTCTCTATACACTTATAATGTGGTCATCGTCAACTTTATCAGTATTATTACATAATTCATTTTGTGTATTTCTTATTTTCAGCTCCTCGTTAATGATTAGGCTTTTATCATCTGAAAATATACTTACGAGTATAATAAAGCATTCGTAAATTTCGCAAGTCAAACTGGGGTCGCAAAGGTACTTGACTTTATATTTTTATAAATAGTCTTTGTTATACCAATGTACCTACAACAGCATTATTGAAGGAAGTACGTGTTTAATATGGAGCCATGATGATGACAAATGGAAATTGTGCTTTCACGTTAGCCGTGTGTAACATGCACTATGGAAGGGTAGATTTAGACTGAAAAATTCAATGCCATAGCTGGGATTTGAGTCAGTTGGAGAATTTGATGTCAGGCTGGCACATTGGCCACAGTACCTCAATGGTTATGAGCGACTGGATGGAGACCAGAAGATCCGTGGATCAAATCCTGGCTATGGCATTGAATTTTTCAGTCTGAATCCAACCTCTAATATAAATAATAAAGCAGTCAGTAAAATGCGCAAAAATTACTTTCGCACGTTAGTAGATCACACAATACAATAAATTTAATGAATTGGATAAAATTTGTAGAGCGTGGGAAGTTTACCTGTATTGAAAAAGGTAATAACTTCCCGCTGACATCAATACATGACGCCGCGACATCAGAAAAAGAACCAGATCAAATTATTTATATGGGTTTCTACACAGAAAGCTGCTAAAAAGACATAATTTTAATTTTAGCCCGGTGAGCATCATTATATAATCATAGATGTGGTAGGCCGCACCGTGGTTCAGTGGTTAGACCGCTTGGCTCTCACCAAGGCGGCCCGGGTTCGATCCCAGGTGACCGCAAAGTGAGATTTGCAATGGATAACACGGCGCTGGGGCGTGTTTTCTCCGGGACCTCCGGCTTCTCCCGCCATCTCATTCCACCGGTGCTCCATCTTCATCTCATGTATCATCAGTGTCACCACCTTCGGTGCCGTATGTAGTAAAAGCGGGCGTTTAACACTACACACTTCATTTACATAGATATGGTATTACATAGTAAATTCATATTGCATATGTTTGGCCAGTTTGACTCCATGTTATACAATTGTTTGATGTAGGAGCTATTTGGGAGAACTACCCATAGAACTAAAGTTATCCGGAGAGTACCTTGGTATGGAAAGGGTGTGGTGAACATGGTTTAGCCCAAATGTTAATTAACCGCAGGTACCTACTACGATAGATACGAGTTTGGTGGTCCTGGGACACAAGGTATATCCTAAATTGGGTTCCTGTATGACAAACGTCAAATGAACGTCGGTCCGCAAACGTGCTAGGTATCCATATACCCTGCTGAACACAGTACAATAGATACCTTTGCACGGGACAACGGTTGCGGAGTTGTACATTACATGTTATTGGAAATCGCTGTAATCCTAGTCCCTGGTTATCATGTGGAACTGTATCTGTTGAGAAAAGTTCAAGGTACCATTGATTTTATAACATGACTTGTACCTCCTTGCGTCATTTATAACTAAGCATGAAACAAAAACTATTAGATATAATGTCGTTGGCTTGTTCCTAAAAATGAGTCAGCTATGTAATATGGTTTACAACAGCAGATACGGTACAGATTATAGGGTCACAAAGTTAAGCATGATCCCTAATGAAAAAAAATATAGATATAGCACGTAGTTCCGCTTGGAAGAGCAAGGCCTTCACCTACACGCGAATAGGGTAAGCTCGGCGACGTCTCTTTATGCATATAATACTAGCACGGTGTCCTTTCTTTCATCTAGTCTTTGTCTTTATTTCTGTTACTAATATATTTATTGTTGCTATCGGTTCTCTTGTCAGCCAAAGACATAAGAATTGCAATCCGACCCTTGGAATGACTTTGAGTCAGATAGTACTTTGAAACACTCTCACTTAATAAATGAAATTATTGTGTTTGATGGAATACCTGAAATAAACAGTGTAAGACATTCGCCATGTTAAGGTACTTTTAGAAGTTTAACGCAGTACTAGAAGCTGTCTTTGCATAATTAGTGATATAGACGAAATACTTTTATTTGTACTATCTGTGGTCTACTCTGTCCCTAATTACGCCATTTTGTAAACACGATATCTCCTTTAGAGCTTTTCATAACGAAAGAAATATAGAATCGTTCCATGACTATTTATAACCTTGTTTCGCAATATTAAACTTTAAGGATGTCGTGGGAGATAGAGATTATTTAAATATCTTAATGAATGGATAATTAAAATATATCTAATAATATGCTAACGTGAAGTATATCCCATTATCACTTAATACTTGTCTTATTTTGGCAATATTTATTTTAGTGTGGATATTTTAAACTGCACAAAGAAAGCGGAGACAGAATGAATCGAACATTTCCTTTTTCTTCTTTATGAGTCTTTTCTTTTATTTCCTTAATACAAATTTGAAGATAAAAAGATTCGGATATAATGGTACGTGGTACATCATGTACGAGGTAAAGCTTACCTCTATAGAACACAAGGAGGTCATTGAAGAGTGACAGAGCTTCTACACCTCCAGGATTTCCTGTATATTTTCCCTTTGTTATATTAAAGCCAATTTTCTATTACTCCGAAGTATATGCAAATTCCGTACCCAGTTCTATTCTGGTAACTTTGAGAGTGATATCTAAAACAGATATGCATTTTCCAAGCATTTTGCTTCTAGTGCACGAGTACATATGTGAGCTTAGTGTAAAGAGGTATTTATCAACGGAAGAATGGAAACGGGAGATTTAGGATATTCAGGTCATAACTGATGATTTAGGTACGTCTGATTCCTAGTTAATTCATAAGTTTTTAGGCCTGGAATTGTGAAACATATTAATTTGCTAAAACTAGTTAACGAATCACCGAAGAGGAAAAACTGCTTCGCTATCAGGCACTGGACTTGCCTGATAAGTGCCATATAGGTCATAAATGCATTTATTTATTCCCTTGCTTATTTATTTATTTATTTATTTATTTATTTATTTATTTATTTATTTATTTATTTATTTATTTATTTATTTATTTATTTATTTATTTATTTATTTATTTATTTATTTATTTATTTATTTATTTATTTATTTATTTATTTATTTATTTATTTATTTATTTATTTATTTATTTATTTATTTATTTATTTATTTATTTATTTATTTATTTATTTATTTATTTATTTATTTATTTATTTATTTATTTATTTATTTATTTATTTATTTATTTATTTATTTATTTATTTATTTATTTATTTATTTATTTATTTATTTATTTATTTATTTATTTATTTATTTATTTATTTATTTATTTATTTATTTATTTATTTATTTATTTATTTATTTATTTATTTATTTATTTATTTATTTATTTATTTATTTATTGATTTATTTATTTATTTATTTATTTATTTATTTATTTATTTATTTATTTATTTATTTATTTATTTATTTATTTATTTATTTATTTATTTATTTATTTATTTATTTATTTATTTATTTATTTATTTATTTATTTATTTATTTATTTATTTATTTATTTATTTATTTATTTATTTATTTATTTATTTATTTATTTATTTATTTATTTATTTATTTATTTATTTATTTATTTATTTTTGTAATTTACGTCCTCCAACGTTAAGTGTTATTGGACTATGAATGAATGAAATGGGTGAAATGATGCTCAAATGAGCCCAGGGTCCGTAGAGCTTAGAGTCACCCAACATTCGTCTTTCAGGATAAGGGAAAACCCCGGAAAAACGCTATCCAGGTAACTCGCTCTGACCGAGATTCAAACTCGGGACCTCTTGAACGTCAGGCTGACACCCTGCCACCACGCTACCGAGGCGGACTAAATGTCATCATATTTCAATAACGACATAACACGTACAATATATAAAGCCAATATTGGTATAAACAAGAAAAGCTTATATACATCTAGCCAATCCATAGTAAAAGTCATTCGTTAATACTAGTGGTCCAGAACGCTGTACATAGGGCATATAACGGAACTAACAGAGGTCGTATGTACTTGGGATAATTCAAACTAACTGCTCACAGAGGATTAGCCAAGTAGAATTAATAAGGCTGTTGTAAGTGATACCAAAGAACACTGGTTTCTAGGGAGCACTTGAGCATAAGCAGAAAACACAAAAGCAAATGAAAACTAAGAAGTAGTTAAGTTTCTCATAAGCCGTAAATCTTCAAGTTCATTAAGTATTCTTCTTCGTAAAATAATTGCATTGCGTTAGTCATAAAGGAAACACATACTTCACTTTGGTAATTCTACTCCAATAAATTGATTAATCAATGGGTGTTTCTCACTGCAAAAGTCGTTCCAAATTGTCATCTTTAACATTGATATATACGCTCTCATACCATCTTCTTGTCCAGCATTCTACTGAACCAGGTACTATCACAGTTACTATTACTGATAGCATACGTCATTATCAATTGGATGAGATTAAAACTAAGGAGCTTAATTAAAAAGTGTTCCTTGTCCATCCAGATAAAATGTTAGAACACCAATAATAGCGCATATCCTGTCTAAGCAGATCCAGTAACTCACTTCGACATAAGCTTCTCCTTCTCCATTTTATTGACTGGTCATGTTAAATATTTCCCTGAATCAGCTTGTTCCTTTCACTTTCTCATAGTTCTTTTCATGATTTATAGCCACGTACTACTTTAGGTAGCTTAGTTTACAATATATATCTGTGATGTTACTTCCATTTCCCTTGACATGCCTTGACCTTTTCACTTACTGAACGTATCAGGTATTTAACTTAGATTTTACATGTTCATTAAATATTCAGTATAGTTTTATAGAACCCATAGTTCTGAGAAACTTCAATTTTGCAGTTAGTATTCTATTTTTCAACTTATTCACATTTATCAGACATTGTATCCAAAAACGATAAATTATTGTTATGCTCCAACTCTATCACAGCAAATTCTTTACATATTAGACTCTTTTCTATTATACCTATAGTCGTCCAGGACAAAGAAGTATTTCTTACAACCAATACACTTCAATCTCATCAATGGCGATTTTAGTGCTTATTTCATATTTCTAGATTTTAAACACTGATTTGAAATTTTTCTTAAAATTGTAAAACTGGGATAGTCACGAGATGGTGCAACGTTAGTGAAATATTCTGCAATATTGTTATTGGTTGTTGCAACAATATAACTACGCAATGGGTGACGTGGACCAGTAGGAGATTATTTATTTGGTTGCTATAGCAACATAGAAAGAAAGGAGCAGGAGATTAACTGCAATTGCCGTGCTTCTGCAAGCGACTTTCGTAGGAGTAAGACCTCCTTTCGTAGGAGTAAGGAGTAGGAGTAAGGAGTAAGGAGTGTGTCGCTTCGAGAGTGTGCAGAAACAATTTCGTGTGAACGCATTTATGTTGCACCATTAACGTGTTCATCGAAGCAACAACCATCGTTTCTTAAAAGACAGAATTTTCATAGTCTAAAATTGTATCATAATTTAAAGTTGTTTCGCTGCAATAAATTCCACATTATTTAAATAGGAGAATTGTTGTTCATTCTCCAACATTAGCAATATCAACTTCCTATACTCCGTGACCACGTCCAGAGGTCCGATTTCTTGCTTCAGAGCTGCCGAGGAACCTACAGGATTAGACTAAAAGATCTTCAAAAAGGTGAGAAACTAATCATCGCAACATCATCGATTCCACACAATTTCCAAACTTTTCCCGTTGCAAATGATCGCTAAAACGCGAGGCTTCTAGATCGTCATCTACAAACATCACAACTGTTTCACGTTATTCCATAAATAACTAAATTATAATTACTTATAATCATTTATTCCCAGTTTATAGAGGGGATGAGTCCACTGCCGTCTTGCCAGGACCAACACTTTTCCATATCTGGCGAAGACTTCGTGAGAATTCCATGACCTCTTAACATGTGTCACAATAACAGATTATGCCACAGAATTTTAGGCTTTCCCTCACAGTAACATTGTTCGCTGAGCTCCATTCAACGAAATCTTTTGAGGTAAGTCCGAGAGAATGCGGCAACCAGTCGGCAATACAACAGAAAACAGACTAACAAAAGTATGAGATTTGTAAAGTAAAGCCTTAGGTTTACCGTACGTATTTCAGTAGGGACCTGAGATTCCTTTTCTAGACATTTCTGCGTAACCCTCCTAGCATATGGGAACCTGGTTTAGATAAACAGTTTACTTTTGAAGCTAAGCAGGGCCTTTTATCTTGTTGTCCGGTTTGTTTATATTTCATCTGGCCTATTGCACCAGCCCATATGAATTATTATTTGTTACTCTTACTTTAGGACGATTTTGGGACCAAACTTTCGACATACAGAGAATGCAGAAAACAATAAAATATGGCGGCTATTAATGCTATATGAAAGTAATTAAGAGGATATTAAATCTATTACAATGTTCTGGACAATTCTGTCACTGAACCTGTGCAAACTTGATGAATCCTGGATGAATCCTGGATGAATCCTGCCTTCATACTGAATGCAATATGTAATTGCTGTAATATTGTGTTAAAGGTTATGCAGAAACAGATTTGTAAAGCATAGCAAATAATATTAGTAACACTTGTAATTAAAGTAAAAAATCTGTACAGTCGAATGCATGAACAGTACTGATAATATGCATGGTAGATACAGTTTATGACGTAAGTCCTCTGCCAAGCGTTTTAATTGATTCTGATATTATTCAGTGTTTGTCTTCAAACGGAACTGCTTTGAGAGTTTGAGTCAGATATTTGACATCAAACCAAGACGAACAAGTTGCTGCGAACCTCTTTCGAAGCTTACATTCCAGCCAATCGGTGCTTAGTACTTCTTCCATTTTACCTGTAGGTGATCTTCGTTCATAGTCTAATCATCTAAAGCGTATGAGCCGGAGTTCAAGTCAAAAAGAGATTGCCGAACCAGATTCGGTGTTTAACACAGACAAGGAAATTTTGCCCAATTTAAAATAAATTGTAAACAATATTGGAAAACAAGAGCATAGGCGCTTTACCGTGCATTTTACTAACAAAAGAAGGGGTTAATGTAAACTATACATTGAAGTATCTTGCACAATGAGGATTTAATTTAATTTATCCAGGGATTGTATTCTGCCACTTCCTAACGTTTCAATCTCGCAAAACGTTTTGTGGAAGGAAAATAAATGCATCAGGTTTCAGTGTAAGTTACTAATATATTACAATAAGCTTCAACCCATCAGGATTTAGTACAAAAAGCACATTTTTAAAGTTTATAACATTCATGAAGTTTATGAATAGACAGGATTTTCCTGAAATACTTTTACAAACTTCAGATATAAGTTCCTCACAACAAAAGGAAAAAGTTCATATGAACATGTCCCATAATCCTTGGTTTTCACGTTATTCCTGTCACAATGAAAGTGTGAGTTCAATGTCCTTCGGAGTCCAACCTCAGAGCTTCATTTCTCTGTGCACTCATAGAAGGCTTTGACCTATTGTACTACATACGGTAGATGGCGATGTGTTGCCATGGAGACATGGTTACATTTGTCGTTTGTTATCAGTCTGTCTTCAACGTTTTAATTGTGTACATGTACTGAGTTAACTGCACATGTTTCGTTCCACCATGGTTGGAACAGGTATGTTTAATGTATGGTCGCGCGAATGGTAATGGATGAGAGGCTGCACGGCTCTATCAGATGGAGTTGCCAGACCGAAGGATACAGAGTCATCCCACCTTTGCGCTATTTATCGTCACCTTGCTGAGACAGGAACCGTTGCACCACGATCTATTGATCGAGGAAGACCAAGAGTTGTTTTTACGCCAGAATGCGAAGTGTGTCGAAGATAATCCAGGTATCAGTACAAGACTTAGCATCTGGTACATCACACGTGACAGCATGGGGGGTACTTAACGAGCAGTTCCTGTGTTCATATCATATTCAAAGTGTGCAGGGCCTTTCACCTGCTGATTATCTACCAAGGGATAACTTTTGCCGATGGTTTGTAGCAGAAACAGCCACTCCATTGCTTGTCTCGTCAGTTTTGTTTATAGACGAGGCAACGTTTGGGAGACATGGAATTACTAATTTCCACAACGTGCACGTATGGGCAGGTCGTAATCCTCATGCTTTACTTCAGGCTATAATTTAGTCTAAATGAGTGAGCTGACATTGTAGGTAATTGCCTGGTACGTCCATGCGTTTTACCAGCACACTCATCCCCACCTACTTCACGAAAATTTGCCTCTGCAAATAAGAAAAAAGATGTTGGCTATGCATGATGGGGTTCCGTCACATTTTAGTCGCATTTTTCGAGGTGCTCTGACTGGTATCTACAATGACCGATGGATAGGCAGAGGAGGACCAGTTCCATGGCCTGCACGATCTCCCGACCTCAATTCTGTGGACCTCTGGAGGCATCTTAAATCATTAGTTTATGGAGCTGCCATCCCGCATGCAGAAACGCTTCATCGACGTGTCATGGAGGACTGCGAAACCCGCCAGCATCCCAGAGTTTTTGAAAGGGTGCATTCCATGATTTGACGAGTAATGCATGCATAAAGCAAGAGGAGGACATTTCGAGCATTTATTATGAGTTTGTGTGTTGTAAGTGGACCATTGTGTTGAAGACCTCCTAGCAAGAAAACAAAGAATTATGGGACATATGTTCATATGAACTTTTTTCCTTCTATTGCTGTGCGGAACCCATACCCAAAGTTTGTAACAGTATTTCAGAAACAGCCTGTACATGCTACATGTCACAACTTACATCCATTTAGCATAATCTTTCTGCACAGTGGCTATCCTTAGAGCTTAGCAGAAGGAGCCTGGCGTCTAGTCGAGAGCGCATGAGCCCTGCCTAGTTTAGTGCTTTGCGATAGTTCTACTCATAGCCTTCACCATGGTAATTAAACAACCTAACAGACCTATTTTCTCTTTAACACTTATCTGCAGTGATTATACAAATATAATATATAGGCTTTAGAATTTACTGGCTTTTCAGTCTATCAATATCTTTAAGAATAATTACCCCGTGGTGTCACTTAAGGTTTTACTACGTTTAAAGTGTTATGAATATGTTTACTGTTCCAAATTAATAATAATCATTGCAATCTATAGAGATATTTGAAACCTAATTCAACAATTAATAACGTGACGCTACCTCAGCAGTAACTTGAACTGCGAATGTGCGCCAAGCTGTATTCTAATTCTTTACGGTCTTCCTATTATCAAAGGGATTCAAACTTTACAGTGTCAACATTAGAGAGGATTCCAGCTTTGGGATGAATATCTTTAAGCCTCTAAAATCCACGATCCTCTAAAATCCACTCGTAATTTGTGGTTGTTTGGGTTTCCAATTGCTGGCGTACCGACTGCACCAAAAGCTGGGAAGGGAGGTAGAGAGTTTCCCCTCACAAATTTTCTCTGCTATTGAATGGTGCTAACTTTGTTAATGAAGTGCATTGCATCCGACACATTTTCTGACCGCCAATATGCTCTGCTAATGACTTCGCACTGAAAAACTACGCTTAAGCTCCATTTGCTCGTTTCAGTAATTATTGTTGGTCATTGTTAGTGCCATTTCGTAGCTATTAAAGTGGATGTGTTACAGTTTTAGAAATGCCTTAGTGTCAGTTTTACTCCTTTTGGGAGTTTAAATATAGAAATTACTATTGAAGCAGTTCTAAATAATGAGCTTCTTTTCACTTTATTTGCTACCCAATACGGCATTTCAACAGGCATCTTTGTTACAAACAAATACTCTTTTTAATCGTAATTTGTATAGGAATCACCAAAATATTTTCAGAGCAGGTGGACATATCTTGAACACGTAATTTGACATATGACAGTTGCGGAAGTTTTGTTCAAATGTGCAAGTTACGGCTCTAATTTTCTATAGTGCCAATACGCCACTGCTAATGATACAATTTGATGGCGCAACACACGAAAATGAAGAGATGTGTCGCAGCACCCTCTTGCGCAATGGCTATGACATTAGCTCACAAATGAAAGGTAAACGAGTTCGAGTTCGAGTCCCCTTCGCTTTTGTGACCTTTTTTACATTTTTATTTGTTTTTTTTTTCTTTTTTAATATTTTGTCTAAAATTTTAATTCTTGTATAAATGCAAGCATTTTACGGAGTAATTTGACATTGTCAGTGCAATTAATAACAATTCTTTCTAACAAAGGTTGAACCCTGCTTAATACTTTCACATGCTATACGGAGGCGGATTAAAGAATAAACGAATTCACATGAAATGAAAAGTGAATGCGACATGTGACAAATGGCGAACGAACGACTGCCGTACTCTGTCCAAAATTCTTTAAGTGTGTCGAATAACTTCATATACTGCTATTATTCGGAGAGTTAGGCTGCCTTCTGAGTTATTGTGTGTTTCACACAGCAGAGACTTGAGGTCAACCCAGAAAAAGAAATCAATTGTTTTGAGGTTCGGAGAGCGTGCTGGCCTAGCTACAGTTGGACTCCCCTTCCATCGAACATGGAACATCATGGTTTAAATTACAAGAGTTTTATTGTACAAGTTAATCAGCTTCATGTTCGTAGTTACGAATCGCGCTACTTCTTTATATTAGGGTTTAGGCATTAAAACACGAGAAAAAAGTTAACTGCACAAGAGGAACTGAACCTTTAGAACACCATTTTCGGCGTTACGTGTTGCCCACCAGAGCACTTAAAGAAACCTCAATATTATGCGTTTCAAATGGGAAGAGTTCTGGAGCCAGCTAATCAGATGCCGTATCACACTCAGCGTTGGCAGCTTGTTACCCCACTCCTTTTATATTTTCCTCTCTTTCGCACACTTACACAACATGCAGGTCTGCTTGGCGCAGACGTAAGGGTAAGCAAATTATATTTTACAAATTTTTACAATGATGCAGTTGCCAAAATCAAAATTGGAAAAATCATTTTCGCAAATTATGTACATTTTAAAATAGCATAATTATCGCTTATCATCCATATCGCGTCCAATGTCACTTCCGTTAAGAGAAAATTCGTCATTGTCATTGTCTTCATCGTCTGGGTCTTGCAAATTTATGATTATAGGTTCCAAAATCTTGTGACGTTCCATTTCTTTCTTAAAATCGTCTTCCTGAAGGTTTTCTACGTGCCTCACGCAGTTTTCCCAGTCATATCGTGTTACCTTGTCAATTTCTTCGTGAAAAATGTCGTTTAATGTCCGTCAGTTTAAACGTATTATTTCTGTTTGCAATCCCCCTTTTTATTTGAGCCCACACCAACTTAATTAGATTATATTGGCAGTGATAAGGTAGGAGGCGTATTGCCTCATGTCCTGTTTCAATTGCAAGTTGATCCAGCTGATACACTTTACACCTTTTCATTTTTAGTTTCGGTTTCCGAAAATGTTTTGAAGAACGTGTACACCTTAAAATGATACTTGGATCCTAACTTCGCAATACCTGCCTTTTTAACTCGCCATTAAATTCACCGCAAGAAGCCATTGCACTATTTAACTCTTACTCTACTGTTGTGTAAATAACAACTGTGATTGATCTGAACTCTCCACAGTAGCAAAATTGGAATTCTATGGGCTAAAAATTGAACATTTAAGATGGTTTGTATCATATCTAAATGAAAGAACGCAGAGTGTTGAAGATGAAAAACAAACTTCGAACTGGAAAGTAGTAACTCATGGAGTACTCCAAGGTTCCGTGTTAGGGCCTTTATTTATTTCTGATCTATATAAATGACCTCTCACCATATATAAAGGACATTGCAAGTACAGTTCTTTTCGCTGATGACACTAGTGTCCTGGTGACCAGTACAAATTTAAATGAGTGTATGATTAAAATGAATTATGTTTTGAACTGTATATCATGCTGGTTTAAAGCGAACAAATTATCTGTGAATCTAGACAAAACAAAAGTGGTCAAATTTATAGCCTGTCGTACATCACATACTGAAATAGAAATCGGGATTAATGATATGTTATTAGAAGAAATTGACAGCATAAAATTTCTGGGCCTTCAAGTGGACAGATGTTTAGATTGGAAAGCTCACATAAATTATATCCTACCTAAACTCAGCTGTGCCTGTTATGCTATCCGAGAGCTGGTTAATGTGAGTTCTATTGACACACTTAAATTAGTATATTAAGCATACTTTAACTCTATCATGGAATATTATTTTGGGGCAACTCAGTAGAAAGTAAAAAAAAAAAAATATTTCTTATGCAAAAGAGGGTTGTAAGAATCATTACTAACACCCACAACAGATGCTCCTGTAAAGATCGCTTTACAAGATTGAAGATATTAACGCTTCCTTGCATGTATAGATTCTCAATTCTAAAATTCTTTGTATGAATAAATAATGTAATTCACAAAATGAACACTAGACAAAGGTATAATATCCATTATCCCAGTGCTAAACTCTCTTGCTTCCAGAAAGGTGTGCATTATGAAACTATCAAAATATTTGGCGCACTTTCGGAGAAAAAATTGGTAATTTCGGTGCTTTTAAAAAAAGCTGTTAGAGAGTGCCTTTGCTCAAAATCTTTTTATTCTGTACAAGATTATCTAAATGACAAATTATCCTGATAGTGCTTCTGTAGCTCTGTAAGTAGTATCTAACTATTCCAATGACAAATCATTACTAATAAATATTTGATGCAAGTTAAAAGTTTATTTTTAATGTATGTGTATTTAATAAATAACAATGAATGGTATCCATTGCAAGAAGGTTGAGACGTACTGGCATAAGCCAAGTGAAAGCTGGTTTAAAAAGTGTTTCATTCTGTATCATATATAATATCCCTTCTTTGTTTTCCATATTGTTGTTCAAATTGCCTGTATACTATAATATGTGTCTTATGTTAACTTTTGTACATATATGCTATTAAACTTTATACCTCTGTACATGTTAAACGTTCACAGTCTTTTCTGGCTACAAGTGAACCTACTGAACGCAGGTCAATCTAATCTAATCTAGAGTAAATAGAGATTACGAACAATTCATAAACAAAGATAAACTGACCAGACAGGTTCTGCCAGGGCAGCAAGAAATTGATTGTTTCCTCTCGCTCGAAATGGATTATGCAAAGTAATTCTTTATCACGTCATGTCAAACATTTACGTTTCAGTTCTGACTACAAATATACGTACACGCATACATGCCAAATTCATACAGTGCTTACGTCGTGATTTATTGTTATAATACAGGTAATAGTGGTTTATTTATTTGTATTAGAAAAACTTTTTGAGCTAAATAGATGGGGGTTTCATGGTTATGTTAGATACATTACTCTCTACCTTCCACATGGATCAGTTTCGACAAGATCTGAATTTTTGTCTTAGCGCGAATAGTATTTCATACAGATTGATTAGGTTGGCGCACTTCACACAGCACTTAGCGGGAATGCAATACGACAAAACCGCAGAACTCCGATTGGTTGCTCACCTAGTAGCGCTCAATAAAGTAGGCTACATGATGCAAGAAGGCATTAATCGCTGTTCAGTATCGCACAGGCAGGTGATTAGTTAGTGATTTGAGAGGTATCAAATACAATCTTGAGAACGCCAATAACGAGCTACTAAGAATCAGTACTTCTATACTCGGGAAGCAGTTTTAAAGACATTCTAATCCAATAATTTCACCCATCTTGTTTAAATACCAACTTATCAGCATCTGACCCCCATTAGGCTTAATACAATTAACTGCGTTATTTGTGCCTATCTCAATTTGCTTATATTAGTCATGTCTACATTTGCTGAAATTATTCCGGTGTAGTCCATTAACACCCTCTATATTAATTAACATAGTTCGTTTTAAAACTATATGAACGGAACGAAGGAAGGAAGACCAAATCAATAATCACTCAAATAAATACAATTTAAATATGATCATACGTTTTTAATTTTTGCTCCGGGTTTACCCAACGTTCATGCAAATAAGTTCACCAAAATACGAAATCTCAAGCAGTAAAAAATACGCCTCTGTTTCGACGATGCTCTAATTTGATTTAAGTTTCGTTCCCACTAGCCAATTAGGTTTAGGAACAGGAAAAAATTGCAGGAAACCAGTTTGGTAGAAAATGAGAGGTTCGACAGCTATGAATAATGTAGTTCATGAATTTTGTCGGCAACAACACAGAATAAATGTGTTGGTGCGTTCGTTGTGAAACACTTTCTACATTAAATGGGTGGAATCTCCTACACTCGCTTAAAGAATTGATGCAGTAACTCATTACAGAAGTATCTAGGAATTCTCTTAAACCGTTGAAATCCCGAAAAATTTCACCATCACATGTTCAGCCAAAAGACCGTCTTTCTCTTACTGGAGCAGATTCGCCGGAAGCAAGCTATTATTTTGGGTTTCTTCTTGATTTTGATTCTTCCAGGTTTTCATCGATGGTTAAAACGCAACGCGACTATCTTTTGCTTAAATCATATAAATGACTCCAACTTCGCTTCTGAAAGCTACACTAGCTTTATATCCGATGTGAGCAAACCCAGCACCCGTCGGACCGACACATGTCATACAAAATAAGAATTGTCGTTTCTTTTGACAAACATATGGCCTGTTCCTGCACAAATTTTCGTTTTACGATCCGAAGAACCTATGGCAGATGTTTTTGAAACAGTTCATTCGTGTTGGTAAGAAATAGATTGTAAAGTACCCCAAAATATCTGAACAAAACTTGCTACAAGTGCATACTTTGAGACCCGTCGAATACAAGAAAAATCAATTCTTTTTACAAATTTCCACATTGTGTGTATGTTTATATGTATGTATGTATATATATATATATATATTGTCACCCAATTATCGGAAAGCCCGACCAACGACAGCTGAGAAGGGACCAGAGGCAGCCGAGCCACACCCTCCCATTAATCTCAGTCACTAACTGAGGGAATGATTAGGGAAGTGTCACTTGTCGCTGGCCGCCTCTCCCACCTTCGCCAGCCATCTGGAATCTTCGCGGTGATTCACTGAAACCAGAGACTTCTAGAAAACAGTGATAGTCCTATAAAAAGGGCAGCAATGAGTGAGGTCAGTTAGTTCTTGGCGAGCAGCGCCGTGCTAGTGTACGGACGAGAAGACAGTGTACGTGCGTCGGAGGAGTTTACGTAATTGCGAGTGCAAGTGGAATTGTAACGGACGAACTGGTGAATCGTAATTGTGTGCATTACGTAATTCTGTGTGATTGGCAAGTGTTCAACTGTAAGTCGGTGGAAATAAAGAACATTTTTGAGTGGTGTAATTGGACTTTTAATTTCGCGAACCCACAAAGTCACGCTGGTGTCAGGAAGCGCGACGACAACATTACAACCATGGACGCGGCACTGGAAAAGATTTTGGAGAAGATGATGGAAATGAAGGCCGAACTGACCTCGGAAATGAAAGCGGCAAATATTAGCCTGGCCGTGGAACTGACAGAAATGAAGACGGCGAATGACAACCTCGCTGCAAAGACAGAAGCGGCAAATAACAGCCTGGCAGCGAAGCTGGAGGCTACAAATAACAACCTGGCCGCGGAACTGAAACAAATGAAGACGGCCAACGAAACATCACCGAGAAGATGGAAGAACTGAAGGCGGAGTTAACAGCGAAGACGGAAACGGCAAACAACAACTTGGCCACGATAATGACCGCAAAGATGGCCGAACTGACCACGGAAATGAAGGTGGCGAACGAGGCTCTCGCCGCCAAATTTGAAGAACAGTTGGCCGGCGTGAGGGATGACGTAACGGAGCTGGGCAAGTGGATGGGCTAAGTGGACGAGAGCGTCGAGGACCTGGCGAGCCATGTTAACGACCTGGAAGGGAAGGCCGACAGCAGCGTCAAGTCCCTGAACGCCATGGTGGAGGACGTCGTCGGCAGGAGGTTGAAGGATTTGAAGGCCGACGCACCGGGACGCGACACAACATCGGCGCGCGTCAAACCTCCGAAATATGACAGCGCATCCACATTTGAGGTCTTCCGCCGCCAGTTCGACACATTGGCCAAGCACAACAGATGGTCACAGGGAGAGGAGGCCACACAGTTGATAGCCAGCCCTCAGGGACGGGCCGCGATGGTCCTAAACGCGGTGCAGACAACGGCGGCGCCCAAGGACATCTGAGAGGCCCTGGAGAATCGTTTCGGGAACCCCCGCTTAGCCGCAGCGTACCGCAGCCAGCTAAAGGCAAGGTCACAGCAGCCACGGGAGACGCAGCAGGAGTTCGCCCTGGCTGTTGAACAACTGGCTAGCAAGGCCCTAGTCGACCTCCCACCAGAGTTGGTATCCCGGGAAGCTGCCTACACATTCACTGACTGGGTACGGGACAGGGAGATTCGTCAGTGCCTAATGCTCAGCGATTATAAAACAATCCACGAGGCGCTAACGGCAGCATTAAGGATGGAAGCGGCCAAGGTAACAGCTATCCCGACGTCGAGAACGAGGAGTGTCCGCTACAACGGAGACAGAAGACCAGCCGAGGGATGCCGGCGAACACCTAGTGGCCTGTGTTGGGGGTGTGGACAGCCCGGACACCTGCAGAGAGACTGCCCACACCAGGAAGAGCAGTCGGAAACGAGTAAGGGCCATCGCGGAGAGGGGCACGTCGGCGCCATCACCACTCTCCCCTCGAGTGACACTGCGCGCCGTCAGCCGGCGTATGGATGACAGCCTCATCGCGGACGGTTGGGTGAGAGAGCCGAACCGCGTGCTGGTGGACACCGGGGCAGCCGTGACCATCATCAGACCTGACGTGGCGAAGGGTTTGCCGACAAGGAAGCCGAGTCGACCATACCAGCTTGTCACGGCATCGGGCGACACCTTGCCTGTGGAGAAGGAGGCTCTGCTGAAGCTGATTTTGGGAAGGAGTACCGTACGTCTGTGGGTGTTCGTCGCGAAAGTGGCTGAGGAGGTGATACTGGAATTGGATGCCCTCAGGAGCCATGAGGCAACGGTCGACGTAGGCAAGAAGGTCCTGCAGCTCAACGGAGAAGAGGTTACACTCCGTCAACCAGAAGAGCGCCTTGGAATTTGCAGGGTCGTCTTGAACGAAGACGTGGCTGTCCCCGCGAGGAGCGAGGAGGTGGTGATGGCACGACTGGAAGGCCAGAGAACCAGGAACATGATGCTGGACCAGAAGACGCCTCTACACGGACTGTGTGTAGCCAGGGCATTGCTGCCGTGCCGAGAGGAGGTGCCAGTGAGACTGCTAAATCCAACGGACACCGATCACGACGTCCAGGCAGAGACGGAGTTGGGAACGTGCGAGCCCGTGGTGAGCGTAACAGCAGTCGGCAAGACACAGGAACTGGCGCCGAAGCAACAGCTGGGGCCCCGGCTAGAAGGCTTACTGGAGAGGGCGGCCGACCACCTGACTGCAGAACAGCTGGGGAAAGTTCGACAACTGCTAAGACGGTATCAGCGCGTCTTCAGTCAAGGTGATAGTGACTACGGCCGCACGGACAAAGTGCTTCAACGCATCGACACCGGGGACGCCCAGCCTATTCGGCAACCACATAGACGCGTTTCGCTGGCGAAGCAAGGGGCGGTACAAGACATGCTGGAGGACATGCGATCCAGGGGAGTGATTGAAGAGTCGGAGAGCCCTTGATGTTCCCCTGTAGTCTTGATGACGAAGAAGAACGGCGAGCTGCGCTTCTGCGTGGACTACAGAAAGTTGAATGCTGTCACCCGGAAGGACTGTTTCCCCTTACCCCGGATTGACGACACCCTGGACGCTAGCTGGTGCACAGTGGTTTTCGACCCTGGACCTGAAGTCAGGCTACTGGCAGGTAGCTCTAGACCCAAGAGACTAGGAGAAGACCGCATTCTCGACAGGTCAAGGGCTCTGGCAGTTCACGGTTATGCCCTTTGGCCTCTGCAACGCACCAGGTACCTTCCAAAGCCTCATGGACTCAGTGATGAGAGGGCTGACTTACGATGCCTGCCTGCTATACCTGGACGTCATAATCATTGCCGGGAAGACTTTTGAAGATCACCTAGAGAATCTGAGTAAGGTGCTACAGAGACTGCAGGCGACCAACTTGAAGCTGAACTCGAAGAAGTGGCAGCTCTTCCGCAAGGAAGTGAATTACTTAGGCCACATAATCTCAGCAACCGGAGTGGCCAAAGACCCGGAGAAGACACAGGCTGTGAGAGATTGGCCTCGCCCATAGGATAAGAAAGAGTTGCGCAGTTTCCTGCGGCTGTGCAGTTATTACCGCCGCTTCATAAAAGGGTTCCCCAACATCGCCAAACCCCTCACCCGCCTGACAGAGGAACACTGGCCTTAAGTGTGGACGGAGGACGCCGAAAGCGCTTTCCAGCACCTGAAAGAGACCCTGTGCAGTGCTCCAATTTTGGGTTTCCCACAACCGGGTGGCGCCTTCATTGTGGACACCGACGCCAGCGACCATAGCATTGGAGGTGTCCTATCGCAGATCCAGGATGGCCATGAGCGGGTGACAGCTTACTACAGCAAAACGCTATCCAAGGCAGAGAAGAACTAATGCGTCACCCTATGGGAGCTACTGACGGTAGTAAAGACCTTAGAGCACTTCCACAAGTACCTGTACGGTCAGCCATTCCACCTGAGGACTGACCATTCTGCCCTAACCTGGCTATTGAGCTTTAGGAACATGGAAGGCCAGACAGCACGTTGGGTCCAGAGGCTGCAGGAGTACGACTTCACCTCGGAACATCGTAGAGGAAAAAGCCACGGTAATGCTGACGCCATGTCCCGAAGACCCTGTCCAGAAGAGTGCGGCCAGTGCACAAGAGTGGAAGAGAAGCAGCGTGCCGCAGCAGTCCCAGTAGTCACGGCAGTGCCTGCGGATGGCTGGGATAGCGCAGGCCTGAGAAGGGAGCAGCTGACGGACGCAGACTTGGGGCCACTCTTGAGGGAAGTGGAGGCAGGGACGAGGCCAACCTGGGAGGACATCGCACCGAGGAGCGCCACCTACAAATCGTACGGGGCCCATGGGACTCATTGAAGACCAGAGAGTACGTGCTGTTCCGGGTACGGGAATCACCCGATGGGAAGAGGCAGAGAGAACAGTTGGTACTTCCCCGGAGTAAGGTACCGGAAATCTTGGATGAAGTGCACGCCAGTACTTCATGAGGACACCTGGGAGCGAACCGAACGGTTGACAAACTACAGCAGCGCTACTACTGGTTGAGACTCCGAGCAGATGCTGAGAGATGGTGCCACGTGTCACGTGTGCGCGGCGAGTCGCGGCCCCCAGACTAGGAGCCGGGGTCGCATGCAGCAGTACAACGTCGGAGCGCCATTCGAACGGATCGCCATTGACATTGCAGGACCGTTCCCAGGTTCCGACCGAGGCACTAAGTACCTAATGGTGGTCGTGGACTACTTCACCAAGTGGCCGTAGGTGTATGCCATCCCAAACCAGGAGGCAAAGACAATCACAGACTGCCTCGTGGAGCAAGTGTTCTGTCGATTTGGGGTGCCGTTAGAGCTACACAGTGACCAGGGTACCAATTTTGAGTCCAACTTAATGAAGGAGGCACTACAAAGGCTTGGGGTGAACAAGACCCGCACGACGCCTCTACATCCCCAGTCGGATGGCATGGTCGAAAGATACATCAAGGCCTTAGACGAACACCTGAGGAAGGTCGTGGCCAGGCATCAGCGAGACTGGGACTACAAGGGTCCACTGTTCTTGCTGGCCTACCGCTCGTCTACACACGACACAACTGGTATGACGCCAGCCAGCTCAATGTTCAGCCGAGAGTTACGCCTCCCTTGTGACTTGCCTTTTGGAAGCCCTCCGTAAGCGGAACAGCCAGCGACCGAGTATGTGGAGAACTTGGTGGACCATCTCCACAACATGCACGAGATGGCTCGCCAGAACATCCAGAAGGCGAGCGACCGCATGAAGGCCAGATATGACAGGCAAGCCAACAGCCAAGGGTTCCAGCAAGGTGACCTGGTCTGGTTGTACCGTCCGACGCGGACCAAGGGACGCTGCCCGAAGCTTCAGCAGCCATGGCAAGGGCCGTACCGGGTGCTGAAGAGGATAAATGACGTGGTCTACCGCATCCAGAAGGTGCCCCGAGGAAAGATGTTGGTGGTACACCTTGATCGTCTAGCCCGCTACAGTTGTGCTGTTCGGGACGACCAGTTTTGAGGATTGAGCAGTGTTACCCAATTATCGGAAAGCTCGAGCAACGACAGCTGAGAAGGGACCAGAGGCAGCCGAGCCACACCCTCCCATTAATCTCAGTCACCAACTGAGGGGATGATTAGGGAACTGTCACTTGTCGCTGGCCGCCTCTTCCCCCTTCGCCTGCCGTCTGGAATCTTCGCGGTGATTCACTGAAACCAGAGACTTCTAGAGAACAGTGATATTCCTATAAAAAGTGCTGCAATGAGTGAGGTCAGTTAGTCCTTGGTGAGCAGCGAAGCAGCGCCTTACTAGTGTACGGACGAGAAGACTGTGCACGTGCGTCGGAGGAGTTTACGTAATTGCGAGTGCAAGTGGAACTGTAACGGACGTACTGGTGAATCGTAATTGTGTGCATTACGTAATTCTGTGTGATTGGCAAGTGTTCAACTGTAAGTCGGTGGAAATAAAGAACATTTTTGAGTGGTGTAATTGAACTTGTAATTTCGCGAACCCACAAAGTCACAATAGTTTGTGGGTGAGTGCACTGATATTGTTAGATACAATTACGCATTTAAAATATGTCTGTCTTAGAGCAAATTAAGTACAATTGATTATTCCATTAAAGATTATCCTTATATTTTTATTTGGTTTATCGTTTAAGCATTACGAAGAAATCTTTAGGTGTTACATGGCAAGGTGCAGTAGTTGTAGTACTACATGTCAGAATTCGCGTGTTCTGAATGACCCTCTCACATTGACCTAAAAGTATTATGTGTTGTTGCCCTCTCCTCAGAGGTTTCCAGTGAACTAAACACTGGCAAAGTACCTTGGCTTGAAAGCCTCACGTCTACGGGCGGGTTAGAGCCCCAACAATCCGTAGTTGGAAAGAACTCTTTCGCTATTTACGTCCTCCAACTTTGTCATATCGGACGACCAATGAAAATGGCTGAAATGCACAAATGAGCCCAAAGTGCATAGACCTTAGACGTATCCGACGTTTCTCTTTCAGAATCAGGGAAACCCCCGGATAAACCTTATTCAGGTACTCACCCTGACCGAAATTCGAACTAGAAACCTCTTGAACGTGAAGCACACAGGCTACAATCTACGCTAGCGATGCGGGCGTCAGGGAAATGGCAGTGTAACTGAAATAAATATTGAACATACAGCACTGTAGTATTTCCCGAAAATATCATGTAATCAGTACATAATATACGTTTTGTCGCGAGTAACGTGAAATGATATTTCAAAAGTGGATTTTTCCTTTGTTATTATGAAGTAGACTAGGAACCAATTATTTTCGCAATATATTGCTTGGTTTGATGTTCAAAAATCCATTAGTAGTAGCCATTTCCCATTTCAATCGAAAACAGCTAATATCAATAATAAACTAAAAAGCGAACGAATTTTTTATTGTTAGTTATAAACTAGTAAGCTCTTTGTTTTTGCAAAGTCACATTTATTCCAATCTTTTTACGCGCCATTCAATGTGGTATCGCTCGCACATTTTGTTGCACAGTTCTTACATATATTTTTCTGGTGGTACGTGATACACCTTGTTTGTGCACATGAGGTGGTGAATCAGTGAACCGACAGTCTAATCACTACGTTTCGCAGTTCGAAGTTCGCTGTCGTCCATGTTCTGTCTGTCATTGCCTTTTTAGCGAAGAAATCCGGCCACAAATTATCTCTCTTTTTCTTCTCTATCATTTTTAATTGGTTTCCAAATGCTTCGGTGTGTTCCAGCAAGTACTGAAGTCTGATGTCTTAAATTAAGAGTGATTCTCTTGCTAGGAGGTGTATCAGTCTTGATCTTGCCATTTTTGATAATCCGAGCACTCTTTTTAGATACGTTGCTAATACGACAATGCAAAATCCTGTAGGCCTGGTTAGTTACGAAGATGCGACCTCAATATCTTTGGCAGGTTACGTCACCGCAGGATCAAATCAATCACGTCCACGACAGATAAATGACAACCCTAGTGTTCTTGTTTACGCTTATTATTTTACAAGAACGCCGCATGAAGCTTTAGAGCAACATTGTTTTTTTTACCTAATACTGAATTATTTTATTAGTGTTTAACGCCCTCTTTTATTACATGAGGTACCGCAGGTGGTGACACTGATGATTCATGAAATGAAAATGGAACAGCGGTGGAATGAGATGGGGGAAACCGGATCACACGTAGGAAAGCTTCCTCTATGCCAATTTAGCTGAACGGTTATTTTTTATCCTGTTTATACCACCGGATTCCTCGGCGAAGTTGACAACCGCTAGAGGACGTCCCCCGAGGGTGGATGGAGGAGTGCTCGTTAATGCCTTGGTGCTACAGGGTAGGAGGGAAATAAAATACCTCCCGTGAAGCAAATACAAGAAGCAATGAGTAAAACAAACTCAGGAAATTGTACCCCAGGTGGCTGTCAGGATGACAATTCTGCAAATCCACCCTTCTCTATGAGGCTGGTTCTACGGTTCTACGGAGAACGGTTCTAATAGCTTGAACTTTTACGTATTGAGCTGAAAAAAGTTATTTCTTCACTTAAAGCTGAAAACGCTGAACTCCAGGAAGCTTGTATGGACGATAATGAAGCCTTGTCACGTGTAGTTGAAGGTATGAACACAGAGACGAAGAGGAACTAGAACGCGAAACAGATTGGATTCTTAAGAAAAAGAGGCCAAACAAGAAAACCTTAAGAATATCCGGAAATGGAAAAAGCAAAACCAAATGTAACAAGAAGAATTTCTAAAAAGAATGACTATCAAGAGCAACTACCTCCTCCGATAAATATATTTAGAAGAAAGGATACCAGAAGTTGCAAACAACTGTAAAATAACTACCGGCTCAGAAATGTAAAGTAATTACTCAAAATAATGTCTACAAAAATAATATACAAGACTCGCATACATATAGAGCTCTGACATAGAAACCTTATTCTGAAAAGTTTGAATGGTACACCTACGGAAACAAACATTAAAGAACCATTCGAGTTTAATTAGTGGATTACACCTATCTTGAGAAATAAACGAGATTATTAAAGATCTACAAAGCAAGAACTGTGAAATAAAGAATGCCGTTAAAATTTTAAATAAATAGTTGAGTGAATTTGGAAAGGGTGAGTCCATCTGGATCAAAAGAGGAATTCTAATTTTCATGCTAACCTTCGATAACAAGGAGGACCCTAAGAGGATACATAATATCAAATCTATTCCTAAAATGGTCGGTAAGGTTAAACGTATGATGAAAACGTCCAAAACGATTCAACAATGTGAAAGGTGCTAGGGCTTTAATTACACTCAATCATATTGCAGAAAAAAACCGAGCTGCGTGAAATGTGTTGAAAAGCGTTTAACCAAGAGCTGCACAATGAGCAGACAAAGTGCTCCAAAGTGTTAATTGTAAGGGAAGGCACCCGGCTGAACTTAAAAAAGGGCGATATGGCTGCAAAATCAAATTTTTATCGATCAGCTCAAGCAATGATAGATCCAGATAAAGTAGGTACATAAGAAGAGAATAGACTTTTCAGAAAGTAATGAAATTACAAAGCCAAAAGTATACGCCGAGAAAACAAAGAACAGTAGTCTAAGATTCTTCAATAGATGAGACCTTAGAACTCATTCCAAATAAATTAGAAGAACAAAGTTCGCAAAAAGCTAATATTTGACAGATTAAACAAAATGGAGAATATTATATACAAAAGTGCAGGTAAACACAAATAACTTGTCTCCGCATAGCAAAATGGAACGCGAACGGCCTCCAGCAAAGGATTCAAGAACTAAAATTGTTCCTGAATATGTTAATGAAAAGATAAGACGTCTGTTTGATATTCGAAACACATTTAACAAAAGAATCTTTTTAAGAATTAGAGGCTATAAAGCTTATCATACTACCCACCCTTCAGATGTAGCAAGTGGTGGCTCCTCGGTAATAATGAAAGATTAATACAAACATTATAAAGGAACAAAAATACAGACTGATACGATGCGAGTCTCTACAGTGTGCCTTTACATGAAAAATGCAGAGCTCAATGTCTCGGCTATATACTGTCCTCCTTGATTTAACATCTAAAGAAATTAATATCTTGACTTGTGTTCTAAATTGGGGGAATAATATTATTGGTGGGGACTTCAATGCGAAGAACACAAATTGAGGTTCAAACACTCAAACGAAAATGCTTGTATAATGCAGCAATCAAGGCCGGCTGCGAACAAAATAAAGTACCTTATTTAATAGACATTTTCATCATAAATGGTATTTCTGGAAACTCTATTAAAGCAACAGAGTATGACGATCTGACACTCCAATCGCACTTGCAATAACTGAAACTATCATCCTAAAAGTAAACGCAGCCAAACACAAGATGGAACACATTTCTATCCGAATTGGAGAGCACAATAAATTTTTGTTTGCCTATTACATCTCCTGAACGGCTGAAAACGCTGAATAAAGAGCGTCATGTTTATGTAATGCATTTGCCCATTTCTCTGTTTACATTTACATCCCAGAAAATGCGTTTTCCAGTTCCTAAAGCAGGTACAAATTGTAAGCCTCATTGTGGTCTTGGTATTTAGATTGGGAATTATGCACATTCTGTTTCTCAAATGGGTGTAACGAATGAACCCTCACAAATTTCAAACAAATGCACGTTTTTCAAAAATTAATGTGTGATGACCATAATACTCGCCCCATTATGATGATATTGCATTGGAAGCCCTTTGCTTCTGTTATTCCTCGTAATGTATCTTCACCAGTCGTCCAATAAATATAAGAATAGCTGCCCTTATTACCGCTCTACAGGAAGGCAGTGATGGACAATTAAATGACATTGCTTCTGTTGTTAACGGTGCTGATAATTCCCTAGATTATATCAGCGCCGGCGGTAATACCGGAAATTTCTGTTGCAGATCCTTTATAGGGCATAAATTTAGTCACTGGAGCTGCCACTTTAAAGCACGTAAACCTATGGATCTCGGCCGTTTAAAACCGGCATTGAAAATTCAGTAACATTTCCCATTACGTTCCCCGAGAGGCGACAGCCAGTTTTCCTTATTGGCTCAACTCGGGTATCCTAAGCATGTAGGGAGCTGAGCTCCATCTGTTTCTCTGGTTTTCGCCACCAAGCTTCAACATCTTTCTCATCTCAGATTTGAGCTGTAGGAAGAGTTCGATAATACCGGAACACAGAGTTGAGCTAAACTCTAGTAAGTAAATATTTTGACGCACAGTCACCGCTTTCTCGTGGTTACGGTTTCTGATACCTTACGGAAGCGCAGATCCAGGTCTCTAATATTCGTGGTAAAATTTGAATGGGCCAAAATGGGTGAAATATCATTTGTGTTTGTTACAACTACTGCTATGTAATATTTGAGTTGGTCACATTTTACGTGATGAGTTGCTGGATTAGTCAATTTTTATTCTACATTTTATTGTAGAGCTAAATTTTAAGAATTGTAAGGTCACAACAGATCATTGGTCCTAATGATTTCTATAAGACAAATGCTAACGTGAATATTTTTAAAAATCCGTTATTTTAACCTCCTCATGACTGTCTGATACCAAGATTCGGTTTTATTTGCTCTCAAAACCGGGTTTGCTAACCTGCTTTCATTAAAAGGTAATTCACGCAAACCTGGGATATTTGTTCCCATGAAATGTAGTCATGTCACCGGGAATCAAAACATGTAGATTAAGATCTTACACTCTCTGAAATGAAATGTATTGTACCGTGCTTATGCAGAGCGTGTTTGGATTATAAGTGTTATAAAGTGCCTTAATAAACTAAACTCTTGCTTCTATACGAAACAGTTATGGTGATATTAGAAACATCTTCAGAACATCATCAGTATCATTATTAGTATGTATCTATGAACAATATAATACAAATGTTAAAGGTAGGCTGAATAGAAAATTTTATATTTAATTTCAGCATCTTTCAGTCTGCGAAATTCTTTAAAAAATTTCACCCAAAACTAACCATACATAAACATGTGCCTAATATTTTTTCCTCATAAATAATTCCGTTTTTATTAAAATGTATTATGTTAAAGATATTTGAATGGTATATGAAATCTACATCCTGATTTTTGTGAATTTCTGTAAAGTCGTTTTCATTCTTAATTCCTTTTATCTGATTGCTATATCAGAGATATACACACGCATGCTATACGGAATATGTACCCTCTGCTTATTAATTTAAAAAAACGCGATTATAACCACAGTTAAAACAAGGATAAATGAAGCTGGGTGGCTTACTTTATATAATGTTTATAACTGCCTGGTCAATACAACTTAAAATAAGCAAGTGTTGCTCTAAGATAGTAGTCAAATCCTGATCTCTTTAAAATACCTTTCCGTGTAATGATTGCTACATTACATATTCTATACATTCTAATTATCAAGTTGTCCAGAATTTCGGTATTGATTTTCTGTTAGTTTTCTAGCAACACATCTGACAGGTGACATGTACCTTTAAGTCGTGCTTGACGAGCTACGCAGTCTAGATGATCATATAACAAGTACATGAGTTTGTAGTCTAGACTATCAGGTGACCAAATCGTTTTAAAGCTCGACATATTTTTTTGCAATATAGTATTGTGCGCTTGGGTTCGTCATGCTGTGCTTATGATTACATCGGCTATCGCAACTAGATGGTTCATAGCAGATTTATTCCGCATTCCATGTGACTGTGGGACACCGTATATAGGACAAACCGGTAGGACCATCGCTACCAGAATAATCGAACATGAGCAGAGCATTCGTGCAACCTGAGAAGTCTGGTCTGGCAGAGCATTGTTTCGATAACGACCATAGAGGCAATTTTCGGGAGACGACCATCTTGACAATATGCAACAGTTCATGGGAGCGGAGAATTAAGAAGGCTTTGACGAATTCCTCTGAAAGGAGCACGCTTAATTGTGATGCTAAATTTCAGTTCAGCCCCTCTTGGAAACCGGCCTTAAAATGGAAATCCATCGAATTAAGAAGCAAAGATCAGCACAGCTTGATATTCAAGTTAAGTAGTTACGTTTCTTTGACACAATTTTCTATACTCACGCCATCTCCTGGCCTAGCATTTAATTTACTTGAAACAGTCTTTTGTTCAGTAATACGAATTTTGATAGTGTTTTGTCTTTGTTTATATTCGTGTTATATCCAGTGTTTCATTTGTGGTTATAACATTTTATAAATATCCTGATGATTGGAGCGGCGATGCACACTCCCAAAACGTCGACACCTAATCGTCTTTTCACCTGGCTTGTTGCCCGAGAAGAAAGTAATCGGGAAGAGATTAATTGCCAGGCTAGTGAGATTATAAAATGGCTGTACTATAAATGGGCAGGCATACCAATCCCTGCACAGCAAAGAAATGTCGGATGCTTGAAGCCATCTAAGGGAACGGTTTTTCATCTATAAACTGCACATTTTTGCATTCTTCAAATGTCTCTTTTGCCCAGGCTAGGCATTTGCTAATAGGACACAACAGTTGCGCCTAACTGCTACTCTAACATTAGGCCCAGACTGAGGAGTCGCCGCTTTGTGGCCAAAACCGATGGCTGCATTAAGTCAAACCTGATTTCAGGAACTCTTGAGTTTGTTTCGCTTGCTCATGTGTAATGTACTTTTCTGTTTCGTTTAGGTTGGAAGCTTCTTGAACAATTCTTTAGGAGACGAGTATGTGTGCATTTGGAAACTGGGTATTACACAATAGAGAATTGCTGTAGTTGACTTATTTCAGCAATATATGAGCTGATGATGGTGGTGCTATCCTTTTTGCCTTAGGGCCATACCAGTGTACTGTTTACATTGCAGCTTTAGACAACTCCTGTTCACACTTTATCGTCTACTGTAACCCGTGAAGAATATTAGGATTGTAAACACGCTCATTTACTATCATGCTCAACCTTAATGGCTCTAGAGGGCCATACATACATTAATTAGTAAGATAAAGTGCGAATTTATGCTTTTGGTTTCTAAATACGAAAATATGCGAATATTTTATTTTAACTTTTTTATTTTGCAATAGTAAAACTATTTTTATTAAATAAAAAACCGTATTCATCTTCACTTTAATTGTAACTGTAGTGCACTTATTGGCAATTTGCTTCACGTTAAAACCATTGTTTTCGATATATAGGGGGTTTAAGCATTTCTAAGACATTCTGTTATTTCTAATTTTCAAACACCGACACGTCATAACTGCAAAGTCACTATTCCTTTTTGTCGTGCTCATACATAAAGGATGGAATTTCCAGCACTTAACATAGCGATCTGCTTTTTAAAAACCTTACAGTGGCTTTTCCCTTCATCATTTTATACATACAGCAAAATCTAGAGTGTAACTAAAAGATATGTAAAAAATTTGAGAAAATATAACTTGCAGATAGAGGATATAAATTTGTATATATGAACATAACTCCAGAAATTTTTTATTTTCTTTTTAGAACACTTATTTTTATATGAGCTCCATACAACACTGAATGACAGAATGTTGGAAAACAGTAACCACAGCACGTGTTCAAAATGGCCTCCATTAATTCCAATGCTTCCACCAACACGCCGTCGCATAAACTCCCTAATGTGCTGAGATAGGCCTGGAGAATTTCATGTTATCTGGCTGCCTTCACGAAGAGTCTCTACATCTGGAATTGAAGTTGCATAAACAACATATTTCAAACGTCCCCAAAAATAAAAATTTAGTGAGTATAATTCAGGTGATATGGGAGGCTACTGAATTGGTCCACCTCTTCCTATCCATGTACCAACAAAGTTGTTTATAGTTCCTCCAAGTTTGAAAAGAAGACGCACATAAACATTGCGGTTTGTGTCAGTCAGCCAATGAACACGTGGTCGAAAAATCTCTCTTCCGTCAGCTGTTTACATCTAACAAACTAAATCAAATAAGTAAAGAAACTGCTTAAAGAAAAATTATGACAGTTTTTTAAATAAAACCTTACTAAATCTAAGTTAATGTACCCTATCAAAAAAGCGTTATCACTCTTAATATAAAAATGATGCGCTTACCTTTGCCAGTTATATTATTTAAATCTCTGTAAAGCCCAGAAAAAGGTGCATATTTCTTTGACTCTGCAGTTGTGTCTGTCCAACCCTTTGAAGTGACATGTCCATCATTTATTCAGGTTTAGTTTAAGTAATAAATTGTGTACCTTCTACATGAAAATGTCTCAGAGATCTCAGGTAGTCTTTTCCACACCACGCCTTTCCGGTCAATTATCACGTTAACTTTGTTTCTTTTTTAAAATCGAAACCCAATCTCTTTGAATAAAATGTGGAACGTGGTTTTTCTAAAATTTTGAAGATGCGAATCACTATTCATTCATTACCTTTATTTATGTGCACTTTAAAGTGAATACCACTCTTAACAATATCATCTTCTTGGTCTAAAACACAACGTGGCCTTTCCGTTTTTCTTTTAGGAGTTTTTACATTTCCTATTTGTTTAATTTTGGTTCTCACATTTGAAATAGTGCTCACAGACACGCCACTTGCTTAATTACGTCTTTCCAGCCAGGATGCATAACGTTGAAAGAAGTTAAACACGTGTAATACAATAACCATTTCACACTATTTGGAGACTTTCCACTTTTATGCTTCTGTACACCACTTTAAGGAACTGAGCACTCTCACATACCCGACGCGCACACAGGCAATACTAACAGAACGAATGACAAAGCAACTTTTCACTCCAGTGTACACAAAATCGGGAAGTATGGAATACCACGTGATAATAAACGGAAGTAAAATATCTAAGCCCATGTTTAAATATTTCAGAATTTAAATTACTGTATTTATTCACCCCATTCATTACCTGAATGTATCAAATAAATTATAATATATGCAATTTAGCAATGAGCTGTTTCCATTCATGCTTCACTGTTTCGCTCGCTCTAAAAGTTGTGCTACGGTGCCTTGTTGATATCCTTACACACTTCAAGGCCGAATAGAGTATAGAAATTGACGGACAGAAAGTCTGAAATGAGGAGGAGCTGCATCGTTCATGAACTGTGTACCGGTGCCTAGCGAGTGTACTGTAGCGCAATGACAACCAACGTGAAATGCATCACCTCAACCTAATTTAACCAAATATAAAAGGGAATGTTTATCACTGTACAATTAAAACACTGCTCTGTTGTGGGGTTATGAGTTCCTATTACATATCTCACCATGAAAACAGAGTTATAGAAAAGGAGCTCTACCATGGAAGTAAACAATTTCCGGGCCTATGTTTATAAAATATTTTATCCTTTATATTCAAGAAATGTTTTCTCAAAGCTTTGAGACACGTTCTTTTTTTCACTCTGTTTAATACTTTATATAGATCAACATGAATTGTTTAGAGCAATTAAGGTTCCTACACACATACACACACATACTTACTATTGAACGAAATACTTAAGGTATTGCTGTGTGTAGTGTTTAACGCCCGCTTTTACTACATACGGCAACGCAGGCGGTGAAACTGATGGTACATGAGATGAAGATGGAGCACCGGTGGAATGAAATGGCGGGGAAACCGGAGGTTCCGGAGAAAACCCGCCCCAGCGCCGAGTTGTCCACCAAAAATCTCACTTTATGGTCGCCTGGGATCGAACCCGGGCCACCTTGGTGAGAGCCAAGCGGTCTAAACACTGAGCCACGGCGGGGCCAGGTATTGCTGTGCAGTAGTAATAAAAATCTGTTCTGTGTATTGTGATTATGATAACACAAGTAGAATGACTTGATAGATTATTGCTGAACATTACATATATGCATTCTGGGCTCACGAGTGTACCTTAGAATTGGGCTTTTATTTGGCTTTGGTTGTTTGTTCGCTTTAGCATTAAATGAATGTCTTTTTACCACAAAAATACACATGGGAACATACACGGAGATCAAAGACAGTCCACAAGGTAATTTCCTGCTATTACCCTTATACTTCCACTACGGAAAATTGTAGTTTCAAAAAGAAAAATAAAAGATTTCCACCGCAGGTTTCATTTAAAAGACAGAACTTTCAAGAGGTGCTTGTCTGCGAAGACGAGGACGTTGTTATGATCCTTTGATATTTCGTATTGCTTTGTTATTCGCCTGCATTTTGCGCTCAACGATAATAACAAAGCAGCGGAATTTCATGGAGGATTAGTTGCTCGACCGTCTTCTGTTTCCTTTGAATGGGATACAAACACATCGGTGCCCGACGATTATACGTCGTTATCTTAAATACCAAATATCTTTGTTATGATCAGGCAAAACAGCGAAGTTAATTTTCTAATATTCCTCAAGGACAGTTAAGAATTTCCTTAAAGGGAAACTTGGAGTCTTACAGAAAGGTATAAAGAGTTTGAATGAGAAACTTATATAAATTTTTAAAGTTGTGTTATATGCTAGATATTTGTTACTGGTTAATGCTGGGTCTCGTCTTGGTAGAATGTTTAGACCGCTTGGTTCTCACCAGGCGGCCCAGGTTCGATTCCAGGCGACCGCAAAGTGAGATTTGTAGTAGACGGGTTTTCTGGGGCAGGTTTCCTCCGGGATCTCTGGTTTGTCGCAACATCTCATTACACTCTTCCAGCTTCATCTCATGTATTATCAGTTTAACTGCCTGGTGCGATATATAGTAAAAATGTGCGTAGGACACTTAGCGCAGTGTCAATCCAACCTAATAGCAATGCTTAGAGCTGAGGTAAACATGCTCGTCTAATGGACTAACTTGGACTCTATATCGCGCGAACTGTTACAATTATATATAAGCAGGGTATGGATTTATACGCACAAAAAGTTTTGAAAAACAAATATTAAATTACTCTAAGTTATTGAGCAAATGCTATAGCAGCTACAAAAATCACCCGAATCCGGTATTTATTTAATTAATGGGAAATGACATGGCAAGTGAGTAAAGCATTTAAAGTTTCCTACATCATGGCTTATTCAGTCTATAGTAACCTCCGCCAAACATGCATATTGCTTTCATCTTCATATCACTGCTTTCATTATGTTTAAATAATTTATAGCGCATTTACTTATAACAGATTCTTCATTTATATTACTTGGATGTGCCTCTCCTGGAAGGTTGCTTAATATTTGCTTATTGTTTTATATCTCTCTGAACCATAGAAGAAAACTTTTGAATTACCTTCATAACTCAGTTTATTAAAAAAAAGGATACATATGTTTAGTAATTTATATATTTATAATATATTCAAACTTGAGTAGAAATAAGATCAGAACATTTGTACCAATAGAGTAAGAACAAATGTATGTTAACAGAATATCAGAACAGTGCAAAAAATTACTGTAACGTTTTCAACTGCTAAGTATTTACACTTTAAATTCCTAAAACAAGGGCTTAAATGTTGTGCGCTTGAGAATGTAGGCAGAGAGTGAAACAAAAATATAAAATGTGGAATAAGACTGGGATGCAAAAAGAGAAATTTTAGAATCAATTGTTTTTTATTTTGCGTATGATATGGCTTTATTTGCTGAAATAAGTGAGGAAGCAAATGAGCAAATCCATGAACTAGAGAAACAAGCATGTCAAACAGATCTTCAGAACTCTTTCGAAAATAACAAAATCATGACAAACTACAAGCACCCACGTAAATACATCAAAGTCTACGAACAAACGAAATAGTAAAATAGTTCAAATATCTTGAAGAATGGATTGGTTGGAATACTGGGGAAAATAAAGCAATGAAATCCAGAAAAAATAACCTTGAACTACCTTTCAGACCAACAAAAGATACTTATAAAAAGAAATCACTGACATGGGAATCCAAAATTAAACATTATAAAACAGTGATTAAACCAGAAGCGCTCTATTCATCAGAAACATTCAAAATGAATTTAAAGGATCAGATAGAGAAGCTCGAATTAAGAGAACGTAAAATATTAAGAAATATCATACGAATAAATTTTCAAGATAATATGCATCAAAAATGAAACTCTCTACAAGAAAATTGAAGGGAAAAAAACTCAAATGCTATGCCAAAATGGAGGCTGAATTTTTATGGCCATCTTCTCAGAAGGAACTCAAGCGGATTTACTAAACAAATCTTTGATTTTTTCCGTAACCCTAAAACAAAACCTAACTGGTTTAAAGAAACTGAAAGAGACTTAGCAGAATTAAAACTAACAGAAAATTCATTACTTGAAGGGACAACGAAAGTAATAACTAAAAACAAAGACATAAGATTCAAAGATAATTCTACATTAAATTCCAAACCCATTATTTTGGCAGAAGAAAGGAAAAAACTATCAGATATAATGAAGAAATACTGAGAACTGATGATTGATTCAACGTACCCCAGAAAGGATGAAACGAAAAGAAAAGGATTAAAATGACAGGGGAAAAAAAAACACTTTTGCAGACCTGCTTGTGTTAGGTTGAAGCTAAGGTTTGCTATCTGAGCTACAACTAATTTTTATACATTCCAATTACGTTATTCTGCGCATATTGAATATGAATGAATGCTGCTTCTGCTAAATCTCCTTTAAGATAATATAAACAGTGTCAACTATAGCAGCTAGCGTTGTTATTGACCTGAGATTACCGTTAGCTATCCACGAACGAATGCAGCCTTTGTTGACGTTTTGTAGAGTTGCTTACTCACTGTGAATTTTGATACGAACCTTTAAACCCGATGCATAGCTGTGGCCGAATAAGGGGGCGCCGTGCTAATGTGTACGACTTATATTCAGGATGACGCTGGTTCGATCGCCGTTGACTACGCACTCTTAGTTTTCTCACGCTTTCCACTTGTCAATTAGGCGATTGCTAGGTTGGTTATTCTTATACCTACTTCTTGTACATTTCTACCATTATTTATCTTTCATGTGTGCTCTCAACCTCGCGGTATATAGCGATGCTGGGCACACGGCGCTCTTTGCGTTGTTTTGAGTTCTTGGTGGCATTGTATTTTCGCAGAACCCTCAGCACTCAATGGCTATGCCTACGACCCTGAGGTCTTCTGCGCTTCCCTAACTTCATCCCTTCCTCCTGGGGATGTTAGTCACAATAGAACTGTGTGGCGGTAGCTGGTATCTCCGTCCGTTTTCTGCCCTTTACCTCTGTCTTAAATGTTCGAAGATTTATAGGCGTGTAAAAGAACTTGCAGCAGACCACTGGTACTGATGTGATACTTTCAAATTCAGCATTGTTATCAGTAAAAATATTGATATTCCTTTGGCTCATTAGGTGAATAACCAATAAGAGAATTCTTATTTCATTTGTATGACCTCCTAATATCTAAGGCCATAATCGTTCCTCAAATGGGACTCATTCGTATTTTACTTCTTGTAAAAAGAAGAACGGGACTCATAGCTATCACATACAGCAACCAGCTCTCTTATGGGTTGAGTAAAAGAAAAATAGCAATAAATAATTTCCACAAAAGTGTGTGATGATTAACATGGAATAGATGGAGGTATAGCCGTTTGTATATGTGCAGCATATCTCTATTCATTTCGTCTCTACTTCAGCAACACCATTTTTTCTTCCTGTGAATCCTATTTTAATATAAATGAATCACTTTTTTGGAAAATACGAGACTATTTAAGTCAAATTTTAGGATTCAAAGCAATATTTTAATGAAAATACCGATCCACTTTGGTTTTAATAAGCAGGCGGTGCACAATTCGGTGGTCTGAAAAGTTTCCAACCTAATATATATATACAATGCATTTTTTCAATTTTTTTTTTTTTCAACATAGTCTGCTAACTCTACACACTTCTTTCAGCAATACTCCCATTTCTGGCGTTTTTCTCTGCAAAATAGTTTGTTCACGACGGTGAGTGCCCCTTCATCTGACGAAGATCTGTCCTCCGAGCGCAATGTTTAGATGAGAGAACAAAAAGACGTCGGTTAAGACTAGATCTGGTGAGTAAGGCGGATGGTCAAGCAGTACAAACCTCAATTCGTGTATTTTCGCCATTGCAAACGCTGAGGTGTGTAACAGGATTGTCTTGGTGAAATATAATTTCCTTTTTCTGCAAATGTGGCCGTTTTCCGTAAGTCCTGCCTTCAACCTCTCAAGTAATGAAGCGTAGCATGCTCCTGTAACAGTTTTTCCTTTATGGAGATAATCGATTAAAATAACTCCATGACTATCCCAAGAAATATTCGCCATCACTTTCCCAGTCGAAAAAAAGACAATATTTAGCTTTTTTGTACGCGGTTCGCCCTTTTCAGTCCACTGTATGGACTGTATTTTTGTTGCGGGCGTATAATGGTGTACCCATGTTTCATCTACAGTAATTAATCGGCGCCAAAACACGGATTTATTGCGCCTAACCTGCGCCAACAGAGCGTTGGAAATGTTCATTCAAACAAGTTTTTGGTCTAACGTAAGCAAACACGGCACCCAGCGGGTGACAGCTTTCTCATGCCTAAATGTTGATTTGATATGTGACAAACACGTTCTATTGACATGTTCATAGCCTCTGCTATCTCTAACTTTAAATCGGCGGTCGTCTAGCACCATTTGGTAAACTATGGTTATGTTTTCGTCGGTAGTTGCAGTTTTTGGACGTCCCGAACATTCATCGTCTCCCATGCCCTTACAGCCATGTTTAAATTCAGCTGCCCAAAATTCCACTGAGGTAAATGATGGTGCTGATTCCCCATACACAGAATCCAACTCATCATTGATTTGCATAGACTTATTGCCTTTCAAAAAAAAATATTTAATGACAGCTTAATACTCGATTTTGTCCATTTTGATAAAAACACATCAACTCACTCAAATGACTGTTACATAAAAACTGAACGTCCAAAATGGCTGAAAGTTTGGTGAGTAACTGTCAACAGATTAGTGCAATCCACTAGCTTTTATTTACGAGTGCTGCCATTTGCATGTTGAGGTCGGAAATTACCCAGACCACCCTCGTATGACCTAAATTCCGTGATTAAGAATATCACTGTATAAAAGGTCAGGGATCAATAAACTTAACAGTTTCGGTCTGATATCCTGGTTCATTGGTGTTGAGATTCTATTTCCTTACTGATAAGGTTTATGCCCTCAGACCTGTTCCGAAGCTAACAATACCGGTCACTCCAACTCTTCCGTTGTATTCCAACACTTCGTGTTCTTCGAAGGTTCATAAAATAAGGCTTGACATGAATATCTTGAAGGGGGCATTCGTACAACATGTTCCTTCCGTCGCTTTTAGTACCACTGGATTTCTTCATTAATATTTTATTCCATTAACTGTACTCTTATTAAGGTGTTCCTAATCCTATCGCTTCTAACAATTCTCAAAAAATGGTCGCAAAAATCGCATTTGAGCTGCTTCCAATTTGCACTTTTCTCTGCTTTTTTAATTATCAGAGTGTATTAATATTATCGTTTTGCTTTCTCGAATTAAGGCAGAGTACCTCCTTTATGTAACTGTTTTTAAAAGTTAACCAGAGAGAAAGAGACTGAAATTCCTGAATTCCTGAAATTATCGAGCGGGATGCTTAGGCGGTTTCGTCTGTGGTCCGCATTCCGGAGGTTCGGTTCGATTCCCGTGCCTGACCAACCTGACCCATGGGGTTTTCGAGGGTTTCTTGGTTCGCCAGGCGAATGTTGGATATATTAATGGCATCCCCCTTGTTTCCTAATCCTCCACTTCATCTCCATTATAATTTCACACCATCTCTCATCTGATGATCTCAGCGGGTTTCTCGGCTGTGCTTGATTCTTCGGCAGGACCGTTTTCGGCCTTCGAACCCAGTCTCGTGGTGGGACTGTTTCTGAACATCAGAAGGGTAGAATGTCCGTTTTCTTGGCCTGCCAACGAGTTTCCATCTAGTAAGGCGTAGGGACCTTGCCCTCTGCACTGTCGCAGCTCATTGGGGTGGTGGCTTCAACCTTCCTTCCGGAGGTGACCCCACTGGAGGGTAAAGGTACAATAGACCGAGTTTGCGGTCTCCGTGCCGTATCCCATCCGAATAGTAGTCCAGTCCAGTCTCTGAAATTCCACTTACTACTTCAGATTATATTTCAGCATAAAATTACTTAGTTAATTTTAATTTAGAGCGGTATACTTAAGCAGGTGCACGCATATTTGTTTCTGTAATAAAGATTCCTTTAAAAATTGTATTGAAAATAGTTTTGTACGTTTTAATTAAAATTATAATACAAAGTTTTGAACAAAGCCCTTTAATTCCTCCATCTTAAGTTTTAACGATAGTTTAATGAAGTTGAAGTTGAAGCATACTAGCATATGGATGTGCATAGTGGCCCTTAGGAGTCGGGGATTGCGAAGCTGTGTACACATCTGGTTATCAAGGCTCCCCGAGGCGGGGCACGGTGGTTCAATCTGTTCCCAACTAAACATATGTACATAGGATAGAGCCAACACTGTACTGAAGTGCTCCATCGTGTAGAGAGTTTATGATTGGATTAGATGCAGTCTCTAGGAGTTTCCTAAAACATAATGAGATGAGAAGAGACAACTTCACCACAGCTAACCCATGGAGAAACGACTATATTGCTTCATTTATAAACACTTTTTCCATTTCCACTATTAGAGAATTTAGAGCCATCGGTTGAAATATTTAGAAAATGTCCAGATAATGAGCTACATATTGTGAAGCAGTCCCTATGTGATAGGAAAATACGTCAACAATGACGACAACGATGGCGATGATAACCCACAGGGACAGTCTGGTTATAAGTAATAATCATTCATATATATATATATATATATATATATATATATATATATATATATATATATATACACCTTAACTTGACCGGAAGCTTTACCCATTGTTTTACTTAGCCTGAGGCAGCTTAAGGACAGAGGGACATGTGGAAAGCACAATGCTGGCGTTTAACTACACACTTTTGAAAAATCAAAATTCGTGGGTTTGCTTTGTCACAGGGCAATGAAATTCATACCATGCAAAACATGTAATAAAAGTTCATAATTTTTCTCAGAAGCGTTCTAAGATGACGTCAAAAAACGAAATTCTTTAAACACATGTTATTATTTAGTTACACATAACAGCCATAATTTTTTTCACAGAGAATCCAATTTTTTAGAAGATATAAAGTACCCAGTGATGCATAAAATGAGCACGTTAGAATTTTTACTTGGTCAAGTATATAGACAATTCTTTTAATTTGATACCCTTAAAATGCACAGATTTTAAATTTTTAAAAATTCAAAATGTTTTACCTGCAAATATCTTTACGGTCATTTTATTAAACATAATGGTTTGTGACACTACAAAAGGTTTCAGGCCTCTAACATAAGTACCTTCTGAGAAATGTATACCAAACATGTAAAATTGCATCTTGTGGGAAAATGCAAAAACTAAAACAGGGTTTTTAGCTAACTCACCAGAAGTTATAATTCCTGCACCAGAATGCTGTACTTTTCTGCATCAGTATGGATAACAATGATAGATCTACAATTACAAAACTCTTCTGAGTTCCACAGGTATCTACGCAAGATTATCAGCTGGTTGAATGTGAGACAATTTTTTTTTTCTAGAAGCTCAAAATTTACTGCAACTAGGAAGGTTAAATACACTTTCAATGTCATTTTTTGTGTTTTACGATAAAACACTGCCTTTCTCCAACCAAAACGCTTTACTCTAACCATATTTAGAGCAAAGCTTCAAATCACATTGAATAAATAACTCTAAAGTCGATAATTTGAAATGTAAATAAAACTGCAACTATAATCCACATGTACTTCAAATGTAAACAATTAGCTATATTGTGAGAGCCTTCTGTAAATACACATGCAGCCATATCTGCAGCAGAGATACCAACAACAAGCATAAAATTTACCGCATAGCTGCCACAAATCACAAAGTTATAACAATTTTAATTTCAGTGGTTATGAAGGTATTTAAAAGGGGACGTGGACATGGTGACGCCACATTTAAATCACCATTTAAAGGGCTTAAATATTAGGAATATCTATAATGCAATATATCATTGGAGTCGTAAAATCTTGCATATTTTTATAAGACATAAAACACAAATTCCACTTTTTGAGGCATTCACACGTCCCACTGTCCTTAAAGCACCGGCCTGTCGCGACTGTTCTATCATATAATATGTGAATGTGAATTAAATAATAGATTACAGGTTTTTGCCAAATCCTTTACAAACCTGAGCGGGCATGATTTATCTTAGACATGGGTAAGAGAAAGTGATATGAAATTATGTCCAAAACTGTAAAATCTGAACATTTATCGGAAGTGGGGTTAAGAATCAGTCAATGTAAAATTAATAATTGTTTACGTGATTTTTCAAATTCCAAAAATAGCTAGAAAGAAGAGAATTCAAAGCAATGTCAGAATATAGGTTTTTCTTGGAAGAACACTCCGGTCCGGCGATCAAAAGGAGACAGACGCATACTCGGCGTCGTTTAACCAATCCACTTCAGCGCCATGTACCCCGAAAAAGTATAGGAAACACGTAACTGTCGATGTATAGAGTCAACATGAAAAATTCAATACCATGACCGGGATTTGAACCACGGATCTCCTGGTTTCCGTCCAGTCGCTCTTAACCCTTGAGCTACCATGGTCAACGTGCCGTCCTGACATTAAATTCTCCAGTTGACTCATATATTTCCGCGGTAGACCACAAGGGCTCTCGCATCCGAGATACACCGTTTGTGGCGACTTACTATCGTAAGTACTTAAGTCCCAGGCTTCATCATTTAACTCTTATTATTTTAGTTAATTGATGGAAATTAATCATTTCTCCACACTAGCCGTATATAGGCTCAGATATTTGATGGATAGAGTCAACATGACATGCGAGAGCCCTTGTGGTCTACCGGGGAAATATATGAGTCAATTGGAGAATTTAATATCAGGACGGCACGTTGACTATGGTTGCTCAAGGGTTAAGAGCGACTGGACGGAAACCAGGAGATCCGTGGTTCAAATCCCGGTCATGGCATTGAATTTTTCATGTTGACCCTATCCATCAAATATCAGCCTATATACGGCTAGTGGGGAGAAATGATTAATTTCCATCAATTAACTAACGTAACAGTCGTTCCAATAAAAACGAGTGCAAAGGTTAATATATATATATATATATATATATATATATATATATATATATATATATATATATATATATAAGATTGCAATATATAGAGGTCAGCTACGTCGCATTATTCTTTGTCAAATTACTACACACCACAATACAGACGCGGACACAGTGTTACAGAACACAGCAACCATGCGGGCGACAACTTCACAGGTCTAAGAGAAGTTTAGGGAACACATTAAACTTCCATCTTGAAAATTCGAGGTGTGTTCTTCATTTAACCCACAACGAGTTAGGACACAACTACTCCCTGAAGCTCAGATGAGAGCACTCACACACCAGCTACAATGGAAGTTACCTCGAACATGTTCCAATCTCCCTATCCTCAATACCCGCACGCCACCAACCATTAATTGTGAGGCGTTCAGCAAAAGGGTTCGCTACAGGCCGGACCGCCTCAAGTGATATTTTACATTTTCTAAATTTCAGATAAAACTGAGGTAATTCAATTATACTACAGGCTAATTCTCTTACAAAATCATTATCTTCTGTGAAAACTTCAGTATTTTGAACGGCAGATTATAAGAAAATATTCTCATCTCTTGGTGGCAATAACATCCGAAATTTATATCTGGTTCAAATGAACTCAGACTTTTATGGAGGCCCACCTGTTAATTACTTCCCTTGTCACGTATCTATAACTTTGTGAACTACCTGACCATGATGGTAAGGGATTAGAATGCCACGTGGCCAGGTCGCAATTCAGGGGCTAATAACTCAGAGGCAGGCATACTCAGCAGAGGTTGGGATTTCTATATAACGGTTCGATTACATTACAAATGCAGAAAATACAATTTTAGACATGAAAGGTTTACTACAATAATAAATACACAATTGGCCACATGGCCTTTAACTTACAGAGCGCGGAGCTAGGTCAGTTTTTGACCAAAGCTGGCACACAAGAGAGAGGGGAAGCTTTTTATAGTGTCACCCTGGTGGTAGGCTCGCGAAGCCGATGAAAAATTATCGTTACCGTTGAATGTAGAGTTGGAAAAATAAACAGTTTTGAGGTTCTAGCAATTTTGTAATGTTGAACAGTGTATTTCGAAGAGAATAAAGTGTAGTTTTTGTGTTTCGTAACCTCGTTTTATTATTTCACGAACCCACAAAGTCACACTGGTGTCAGGAGTGGGATAACAACATCACCAAATATTATGGCCATGGAATCGGCATTTGAAATGCTTTTGCAGAAGATGAACGAATTAACAGCGAAGTCGGAAGCGGCAAATAACAACTTGGCCGCGAAGATGAACGAGTTAACAACAAAAACAGAAGCGGCAAATAACAACCTGGCCGCAGAGTTGAAAGAAATAAAGACCGAATTGACCACAGAAATGAAGGCGGCGAAGGACAGTCTGGCCACGGAAATGAAGGAGGCGAACGAGGTCCTCGCCGCCAAATTTGAGGAACAGTTGGCCGGCGTGAGGGATGACGTGACGGAGCTGGGCAAGCGGATGGGCCAAGTGGACCAGCGCGTCGAGGACCTGGCGAACCGCTTCAATGACCTAGAGGAAAAGGCCGACAATAACGCCAAGTCCCTGAACGCCATGGTTGAAGACGTCGAAGACCTCGCGGACTGCGTAAACAACCTGGAGGGAAAGGTCGACAGCAGCGTCAAGTCCCTGAACGCCATGGTGGAGGACGTCATCGGCAGGAGACTGAAGGATTTGAAGGCTGACGCACCGGGACGCGACACAACATCGGCGCGCGTCAAACCTCCGAAATATGACGGCGCGTCAACTTTCGAGGTCTTCCCCAGCCAGTTCAACCCAGTGGCCAAGCACAACAGATGGTCACCGGAGGAGGAGGCCACACAGTTAATAGCCAGCCTCCAGGGACGGGCCACGGAAATCCTAAACGTGGTGCAGACGACGGCGGCGCCCAAGGACATCTGGGAGGCCCTGGAGAATCGCTTCGGGAACCACCGCTTAGCCGCAGCATACCGCAGCCAGCTAAAGGCAAAGTCGCAGCAGCCGGGGGAGACGCTGCAGGAGTTAGCCATAGCGATTGAGCAGCTAGCTAGCAAGGCCTTGGTTGACCTGCCACTGGAGTTTGTATCCCGAGAAGCTGCCTACAATTTTGTCGACGGGGTACGGGACACGGAGATTCGTCAGCGCCTAATGCTCGGAGATTATAAAAACATCCACGAGGCGCTGACAGCGGCATTAAGGATGGAGGCGGCCAAAGTAACATCTATCCCGACATCGAGAACGAGGAATGTCCGCTACGCCGGAGACAGAAGACCAGCTGAGGGACGCCGGCGAACACCTAGTGGCCTGTGTTGGGGATGTGGACAGCCCGGACACCTGCGGAGAGACTGCCCACACCAGGAAAAGTAGTCGGAAAACGAGCAAGGGCCGTCGTGGAGAGGGGCACGTCGGCGCCATTACCACCATCCCCTCTAGTGACAATCCGCGCCGTCAGCCGGCGGATGGATGACAACCTCATCGCGGACGGCTGGGTAAGAGGAAAGCCGTGCCGCGTGCTGGTGGACACCGGGTCGGCCGTGACCATCATCAGACCTGACGTAGCGAAGGGTTTGCCGACGAGGAAGCCGAGCCGACCATACGAGCTTGTGACTGCATCGGGCGACACCATGCCTGTGGAGAAGGAGGCCCTACTGGAGCTGAACTTGGGACGGAGTGCCGTGCGTCTGTGGGTGTTCGTCGCGAAGGTGGCTGAGGAGGTGATTCTGGGACTGGATGCCCTCAGGAGCCACGAGGCGACGGTCGACGTCGGCAGGAAGGTCCTGAGGCTCAACGGAGAAGAGGTTATACTCCGTCAACCAGAAGAGCGCCTTGGAATTGGCAGGGTCGTCTTGAGCGAAGACGTGGTTGTCCCCGCGAGGAGCGAAGTGATAGTGACGGCGCGACCGGAAGGCCAGACAGCAGGTGGGGTCCAGAGGCAGCAGGCGTACGACTTCACCTCGGAATATCGCAGAGGGAAGAGTCACGGTAACGCGGACGCTATGTCCCGAAGACCCTGTCCAGAAGAGTGCGGCCAATGCACTAGAGTGGAGGGGAAGGAGCGTGCCGCAGCAGTTCGAGTAGTCACGGCAATGCCTGCGGATGGCTGGGATAGCGCAGGCCTGAGGAGGGAGCAGCTGGCGGACGCAGACTTGGGGCCACTCTTGAGGGATGTGGAGAACCCGGTGGACCACCTCCACGACATGCACGAGATGGCTCGCCAGAACATCCAGAAGGCGAGCGACCGCATGAAAACCTGAGACGACCGGCAAGCCAACAGCCAAGGTTTCCAGCAAGGTGATCTGGTCTGGTTGTACCGCCCGACCCGGACCAAGGGACGCTGCCCGAAGCTTCAGCAGCCATGGCAAGGACCGTACTGTGTGGTGAGGAGGATTAACGACGTGGTCTACCGCATCCAGAAGGTGCCCCGAGGAAAGATGTTGGTGGTACACCTGGATCGCCTGGCCCGCTACGAAGGCGCTGTTCGGGACGACCAGCCTTGAGGAGGGAGCAGTGTCACCCTGGTGGTAGGCTCGCGAAGCCGATGAAAAATGATGGCCGATCGTTACCGGAAATGACAGACAGTTGAATGTAGAGTTGGAAAAATAAACAGTTTTGAGGTTCTAGCAATTTTGTTATGTTGAACAGTGTATTTCGAAGAGAATAAAGTGTAGTTTTTGTGTTTCGTAACCTCGTTTTTTTATTTCACGAACCCACAAAGTCACAATATGCTTCGTTAGAGGCAGGAGAGGTCACGTGAGGTTACGTCACACATACCACTACAGTTAAATGATTACTTACAACACACTCTTTGAACTAAACAAAAGTCACTTGTGACAAACGAAATAGGAAGTCTTACACTGGAGCCCGAAATTCCTTGTCCAAATTTAATAAAAAGCTCACATTTTTAATTCCCATTTATTCAAAAGAAGCATTTCTAGAAAATCTTCCCACTATACTGCTTGCGTGTACGTGTTTGTGCGTATGCTTGCACGCAGGCACAAGAATGTGGCAAAAACCTTCAGTATGAGCGATTTTGATTAAGATATGATTCATTGCATATATCTTGGGTTTAATTTATATCTTAATTTCTCTATAAATAACAATGAAGTATGTGGTTTTACTGTGCTGGTAGCTACCTAACCTACTAATACATTTTGTAATGTATTTTAGATTTCCTTTGTTTACATTGCAACAAATTTACCTGAGAATTTCGTTAGGTACAATATTGATACGAAACAAAAGCTTATTAAATTTACCAAACCGTTTTGAATATACGAGAGAAGTTGGCATTCTTTACTAAAAAGAATCTCTAAGCTCTTCCCATTGCATATTAGTTTTCCAGGTATTGAATGTTAGAAGCAATATTTATGTGAAATTTTTAACGAATGATGATTAATATTTAGGGGCGCTCAACTCGATGGTCATTAGCGCCCTTTCAAAAACTGTATTTCACTTTACAATTCTTCCTTTCACTTAACTCTTCTTTAACTTTCCTTTGACTCTGCTGTGGCTTTGCCTTCACTTTGCTCTAGCTCCACTTTGGCTTTGCTTTGGCTTTACATTAGCTTTGCTCTACGTTTCCTCCAGCTCCGCTTTGGCTTTGCTGTGGCTTCATTCTGACTATACCATTTCTCTGCTCTAGCTCTGCTCTGGCAATACTCTGGTTCCGTTCTGGCTTCTCTCCCGTTTCACCATAACCTCACTCAGACTTCATTCTAAAATCCCTCTAACTTTGCCATGGCTTGGCTCTGGCTTTGCTCTGGCTAGGTTCCGGCCGGCCTCCAGTCCCACTCTGGTCTCATACTACATTCTGTACCTTTAACATGGCTTCGCTCTGCCTTCGCTCTGGCTAGTCCCAGGTCACCACTCCGGTCCCGCTCTTGCTTGGCTCAGGCTCCGCTCAAGTTCCGCTCTGGCTACGCTCTGGCTCCACTCTGGCATAGCTCTGGCTAGCCTCCGGTACCCACTACGGTCCTGCACTGGCTTGGCTCTGGCTCCGCGCTGGCTTCGCTCCGGCTTCACTCAAACCTCACTCTTACTTCACTCTGTATTCACTCTAACTTGGCTCTGGCTAGGCTCTGGCCCACCTTCGGTCCCGCTCTGGCTTCGCTCTGGCCTCAATACCTTCATTCTTAAACCTAACCCTGGCTTGGCTTTGGCTTCACTCTAGCTTGGCTCTGGCTAGGTTCCGGCCCGTACCCGGTCCTGCTCTGGCTGCGCTCTGGCTTTGCTCTGGCCCCGCACTAACTTCATTCTGTACCTTAACACTGGCTTCGCTCTGCCTTCGCTCTGGCTAGGCCCCGGTCAACACTCCGGTCATGCTCTGGCTTGGCTCTGGCTCCACTCTGGCTTAGCTCTGGCTAGGCTCCGGTCCCCGCTACGGTCCCGCACTTGCTTGGCTCTGGTTTCGCTCTAGATTCGCTCTGGCTTCATTCCTTAACTTGGCTTGGCTCTTGCTAGGTTCTGGCCCAGCTCCTGTCCCGCTCCGGCCTCACACTAACTTCGTTCTACACCTTAACTTTGGCTTGGTTCCGACTTCGCTCCGGCTGCGATCTGGCTTCGCTCTCGCTTTGCTCTCGCTCCACTCAGGCTTCTCTCTGACTTTGCTTTGGCTTTACTCTAAATTGGTTTAATGTACTATTAGGGTCAAACACAGATGTGGACCTTGTTTGGGCGTTTAACATTAGCTCTCTTACCACTTAGAGGCACCCAATCGAGAGATTTGGCTGGAGATCCCGGGATCACCAATTCCCGTACCTACCGCAGTAGGCCCCTGGGGGTTATGACGAATAGCTGTAGAACAGTACACGAGCACTGGTTTTTGATTGCTTAAAAGCGACAGTTTTACATTTACTGTATATTGACCATCTCCTAATGAGCTTGTTGGCTCAGGCGGTTTCATCTGTGGCCTGCATTCGGGAGGTCCGGGTTTGATTCGCGCGGTAGGCCTACCTGACCCATGGAAATTTTCTGGGGGTTTTTCGGGTCGCAAGGCGCACGCTAGTTAACTTAATTACATGGCGCAAATTTCCTCCACTTCATCTCCATTATCATTTCACATCATATCTCATCTGGTGCTCTCTTTCAGGGTAGAAGTTCGCCGGGAGTCTCGGCGCGGCATGACAGGATTTCCTAGTAAATATTGCTCCTTCGGTGGGACATTTCCAGTCTCCGAGTTGACCTGGTGGGCATCCCGCCACAGCGGATGGGATGCCGGTTGTGCTGACCTGTCGGAATTTGTAACTGGTAAACAGTAGGGAACCTGCCCTTTGCACTGCCATGATTCCTTGGATCGGCCGCTCTCTGTCTCCTCTCGCATCATGCTTCCTCTCGGTGATGCCCCATTTGGGGCTTAGGTACAATAAATCTGGTCATAGTGCCGAATACCCTCCATACCGTAATCCAAACGAAGGAAATTCTGCGAGAAGAAATTCTGACCCGGTGGTACTAATGTGACACTGGCATTCGACAGCTCGCTAACGTAAGTTTAATATTCATCAACTAGGTTACCAAACTATTTTTAATGACACGCAATTGATTATTATTTAGATCTGTTTATCGAGCACAAGAAGTGTCAACAACTGCAGCTCGTATTTAGCTGCGGCAAGAATTGTAAATGATTATTAACGAATAAAAAAGAAACCAATATTTAAATGGAAGATTCAACTATACATTTGTGTTACTATCTTCCATGACTGCAATAGCAAGTATATCATGATTTAAAAAGGATTTAGTATGGTACATACACACAGGTATAATAAACTTTCAAAGCGCATATACAGTTAAAGTTACCAGCACTGTCGAAAGAAATTTAACTTTCTAACCTAACTGTAAAAAATGGGAATAAGACAGGATACAAGGTCTTTGCAAAGTAATGCTGTGTTGCTATATATTTCTAATATCTTATATTTGGAAATTAATTTTTTCTGCACATGTGCATGGTTAAATTCCTTACTTGGTAAATATTTCTTGTAAGTTCTATGGGTATGTTTTATATCTGTACATTTATTCCGTGAAGACCTGCTGTAACCTTGACTTTTGAGAATGTGATTTCCTCTATAAAAGTGACTTTTCTGGCACATTTGTTGGCTATTTTGAGTCTGTAGTTTGTTTTATCTTCCATATATATTATGGTGTGTTGAGTGTAGCCTCTCAGTTCGGCTCCATTATGTGGCAGATTTTGACTCCTTAGGCCGTCAGCCTCGCCAGTGATGATTTGAAAATATCAATGTCCTTGGCTGCTCTCGGAGTTATCCTAACATTCATGAGTATATGATCTGTGGCAAGGATCTCTTGATTCAGGGCGTTTTTGGTGGATTAATTAGAGTACTTGAAAAGAAACAAAGTTTAATTCTCTTATGACGATCGGTTGTATTTCAATTACCCTCGAAATACATGTTAATTAGGCGAACTCTGAATGGTAGGGTTCGCGCTGGCGTGGTTGTACTCCCGTGTCTATAACACGACTCATCGGATTGGCACCCAGCTACTAACTATCTTTAATTGAATGCGATATCTTTAGTTTACTCGTCCGTTCAGTTTGGCCCACAGTAGCCAAATAACCTTAATGAACGCGATTTCCGTCCGCGTGCTGGCCCTCAGCCACCAAGTGACTTTGGATATATATTTGTTGCCAGATAGGTCATATGACACTTCGCTTTGCCCTTCAGTTCATTATTTTTAATTAGTTGGTCGGTAGAACGCATATGGAGTCCCATTTGCGAGAACCTCAGTCTAGACCACCTAAGATGTCCCCCTGTCAAAGCCATGCTTGAAAATAAACACCGGGTGCGACCCTTAAAATGTATGGTCGACCGCCCTTCTTAGGGGAGAAAAATCCTACCGATTCAGAGTGCGCAACAAACTTGACAATGTACGAAAGATATTTGTTTCAATATCTGTATATATTCCTTTAACATTTAATTAATCTTCTATATATTCCTTAACAGTTAATTAATCAATTGGAGGAGGAGGGTACCGTTTCATTGAGTATTTTGAATTAACCAGCAACAGTTGTGTTGATCAACCTACATTCTCTCCTTGTTCAGTTACCTTGTTCCCTTTCTTCCCTTAACGTTCCTCCACTCTGGGGAGAGATCGGTAGCTGATGGTGTTTTATATCTCTAGTTAAATATCTATTTTAGAGCAGAAAGCTTAACTGGCTCATTAGAGCTCTCGCAGAAGCTGAGACACCTTTTATTATGTAGATAATGAAAACTAGATTCATGAAAGTACATGGCTACGCCCCGAACTCTGTCGCTTAAGGCTCCCGTGTAATTATTTAACATAAACGTTATGTACCACAATGGAAGAAAAGAGTACAGCTCTAACTGATGTTTTCGTTTTTAAAGCAAATGAGTAAGAATGAGCAGAGCGTATAAATAAAATGGGACAAATTTCTGCGCTTGTAGAGTCCATATTGAAAGATCCTATGCAATACAAATACTATCAAGAAAATAAGCTAAACAGTTGGGCCCAAAATTGATGCTGCATGATTTTCTCTAAACCACCAAGTGATCTATCAAATTCCGGTTTTTGGCCTGTAATAAACAATGTTTTGACCATCTAAAGCACATAGTTCTTGCACTCCAGTTATTTTTGTAAAAAATCGTAGAGCGATATAGGGAAATATATTTACCACAAGAATGAAGTAATTTTAATGGAAGTAACATTACTGCAGTAGACACTATCGTCATACTTTCAATTTTAGTTTAATTTCGATTTATCCTAAATATAAATTTAGAACAATTTGGAGTATGTCCTTCAAGACATCTTTCACTTACAGTAACATTTCAGTTGTATTATGATGAAGTGATTCTTAATTAGGCCTCGATGGACCTAGAAATGAGCTTCTGAAGCACAAGCTCTATGCTGTATTCATTGTGGTTAGGCTGTTTCATTTTTTATTCTTTTAGTTTTGCCTTTATGGCCACCGAAGGCGGCTGTCTATCTTGCTTGTTAAAAACGTAAAGCAGTTTTATTAAGCGTGTAACGCTCTAATTTCTATACGATAAAGTCCAAATTAATGGAGGCACTGAAATATATTGTCACCAAGTTACGTGCCCCCAGGGGCCTACTGTGGTTGGCACGGGAATTGCCGATCCCGGGGTCCCGAGCCACCCTGACACCCTCGCTGTGGGTTCCTGATAGTGGTGAGGGGTCAGACAAAACACCCACCCACGTGTAGGCCGTGCGTGAAAACCCGTGTCGGTGGAAAGGTTTTTCCTGGTGGTTGAGGGATACGTTTCTGAGCTCGTTCCATTCTTCTTCTGAATTCGGGGAGGGTGCGCATTTCCAATACAGCACTTTGGTTTCTGCTTCGCCTAAACGGGAGGTTAGGGACTAACGCGCCCCTAATCAATCGGCCAGGACTAGGTACAGTACCAAACTCCAGGGTGAGTGGAATGGGGAGCCCGCTATATCCCCTGGGTAGCCCTGTCATCCCAGTGGGATGACCCCTTGTTGGGCTCCGTGGTGGATGCGGAGCACTGAGGGATAAAATTTATTCCATTTATTATGGAAAAACAAAATATTAATAAAATTATTAGCAAATGCGTAAAGGAAATAGCCGAGTTTTGTGGTCCTCGCTATTTAGTTATAGAACTGAGGAAGGTTGGAAGTTTAGTACTGTGAACCCATTCATTATTCAGAAGGGCTTAGATCGTATTGCTAGTTCTGTGAAGGCTTGTACGAGATCTCGCATTGGCACGCTGCTGGTCGAAGCAGTTTCTTCGACACAGGCTGCTAAAATTTGGGAAGCCAATATGCTTGCGAGCTATTCGGTGCGCGTTGAACTGCATAGGACTCTGAACTCCTCGCGTGTTTTGTAAACACCAGCGCATTGGATGGTATGTCCAATGAGGAGATTCAGGAAAACTTGGCGGAACAAGGTGTGACTAATGTATATCGAGTTCACCGCAAAGAACGAGGTGAACTAGCGCCCACTCGTATCCTGTTTCTTACCTATCAGCGTGTAGAACTCCCGAAAAGAATTAAGGCAGGGTATGAAGCTATTGAAGTGAGGCAGTATATACCCAAACCACAGAGGTGTTATAAATACCAGTGCTTTGGCCACACAAGTGATTCTTGTAATGGAGTTGCTACTTGCGTTGACTGCGGGGAAGTTAGACATGATGATGCTTGTACTTCACCTGCAAGATGTGTTAACTGCAGCGATAGTCATCCATCGAACTCCAGAGAATGCCCACGTTTTACGGAGGAGAAGGCAATCCAAGAGATCTGGGTAAGAGAGAGAGAGTGTCCTTCTTGGAAACCCGGAAACTCTTGCGTATTTGTCAGCCTTCTGTCCCTAGGATCGTAACTGATAATGCAGTTGCAGCTAAGCCGGTACCTAGACGTGATATCGTAACACAAACCAGCGACATAAAAGGGGCAGTAATATCTGCAAGATAAATTACACCAAGATCACAGCCAGAGCAACAAACACCAGCACGAACAACAGTGAGCGCTCCGACCAAGTCCAGTCCTAAGAAGAACCATTCAGTCGAGTCTGCGCCGAAAGCATCTACTTCAAAGACAAGCGAACTAGTAATATATAATGTTTCGCCATGGAAATTTAAGACCTCGTATGACAAAACTGACTTTCTCAAGGAAAATAGTAAGACCAGGGAAAGGATATCTAGCCATCACAAAAGTGCGCGAACATCTCCGTCAACATCTGAGAGTCATCTGGAGATGACGCCGAACGGTGACTTCCATCTTCGGCGGTTGCAGTTTCCGATCCTGTCAAGAGACTGTATTCGAAGTTACCAGTGCGGAAGCCGTCCTCCTTCATTGAGGATGTGGAGCGGGTAGATCCTGTCCTCACTGCCCAAACGACAGTGAGGAAGAGGCAGGAAAAACCCATTGAAAGTGCTAGCCTAGCCCCAAAGAAAAGGAATAAATCAATTCGACCACCACTGGGCAGGTAGCTTTTGTCACGGCAAGTTATATTGAAAGTAGTAATTTTTTATTCCTTTTGGTAAATTATTGATAATTATAGCTTTTCAGTAGTATTTTTTTTAAACATTTGGGCTTATTTATGTTATTGTCATTTTGTTTTGATCTGTTTTTTAAATTTTGAATAATTTATAGCTGGCTGTTGCCATGAATTAGTTTTTTGTAAGGGCGCTGATGACCATGCAGTTGAGCGCCCTTATATACAAATCAATCAAACAAGTTACGTTAGACGTTGTTGCTTGTAGCGATCATGAAATAATAAATGGAGAAAGTGCACATCAGTAATCGAGATGAACCTATTTTCTACTTTTAATTGTGTTTAATAATTACGTCATATAGGGTCGCTTCTTATTAATAAAAGTATATATAATAGAAAAGAATGTAGCTTTTGTGATGAACATAGATATTGATAATATTCCTGACTTTTTAAGAATCAGTTAATGAGTTTAAAAGCATGATAAAGCATGAATTTTAAGGCAGTTTACGTTAAGGAGAATATTGATAAATGACATTACAAACATTTGAGGAGTACCTTAAAAATCATAGAATTCAGTATATCAGTGTCAAATCGTCTAGAATAAATGTATCATTGGAGACTTCTTGTTCTTCGACTGCCACTGATGTTCCAGGAACCCTTTTAGATGAAATGCGAGTTGGTTAAACTGGCGTGACAGGTGTTTGCTGTTATTTCTTTGGAAATCTTAAGAGACTAGGGTGTAAAAATTTATTGCGGATGTTCTTTAATATGATTTATATGATCTTAATGGATAATGGTTGTATTTGTTTCATTGTCTGGATGTTACGTTGCCTCACGAGCTCCTACATAGTTTTTGTACTCTGTTTGGAGTTGTGAAGATATCTACAATAAATTGAAATATTTGCTTGAATCAATTTCTTCTTGGCATAAGAGCTGTGTCTTCTGAAATAAGGGTTTATTGAATGTTTTACGTCTATGGCCATAACTGTATTATGCACTAATTATTAAGAAAGAACTAAGACTTTTACATATAGTAAATATTTAAACCGATCTTAGTGATGAGCAAAAATGGTACAACAATAAGAGTAATGTGGATGATGTCTTTCTTCAGGACAATCTATTACGCATCCATTAAGGGACATCGCAATAGCGCAGTGGATTCGTTCGCAGCTTTCATTCAAAGGGTGCGTGGTTCGATATTTCCGAGCTTTGAGATGGTGATTTTAAATTAGCCCTAATCTTCACTTCTGATTAAATCATGTGAAGCATTCTAAGGGCACAATACCTTGTAAACTCCGTGGGTCCTCTCATCCACCACCATCTTCATCACCTTTCTATTGGAGGTTACGGAAAGATATTTTGAAAACTTAGAATCAACATGAAAAACGTGTCATAACTGAGATTTGAAACACTGAACTTCCATTCGATTCCTTTGATTCTACCTTTCCAAACTTTTGCTACAAATAACTAATGTTTAAGAACGTTTAATTACCATTTATTATCGGGTTTATTCAGAATTTTAAAATTCAGCGTTGAGTAAAATTATCCTCATTAATACGTTGATGCAGAAGAAGCCACTGTATTAATCATTGCCAATTTTGGACTCTGTGAACAAATGTAACGTTGTGATTATGTGTATTAAGCTTATTAATTCTTTGCTGGATAATGTTGTTCTTAAGATTTTATTTTAGTATTGGTAGCGACGAGTGTTCTGACTTTTGACGACAAATGAACCTGGTGCATTGCTGTACGAACTGTATATTTCATGATATTAGGGATACCAAATTTCACTTTTAAACTTTATGTATTTTTTTCTACGAGTTTTATTGTCTATTCATATGATTCATTACTGGCATGATTGGAGTATTATTTATAGGTAGTTCATTCAATGCTGGTGCCTGTCAATCGATTCGTGTAAGATTATATTTATTTTCCATTGCATAGTGCATCCCTACTTTTTATAACGTATCATCTGTAGCACCTACCATTCTAGAAAAAAAGGAAGTAACAGTGTTATACCCCAAAACGTATACCTTCCTCTACCCCTTATTCAACATAGATGTAATGAAATAGTTGCTATTGCAGCATTTTACAGGACTGAACGAACCTAGAAAGAATTTTTCGATCAGAAACTATTGCTTGAGTAATCAGTATACACTCCTTGAACTACAGTTCCATGCTATAAAATTATAAAACTTTCAATGGAAACCCCCCGCAGTGTAATATAAAGACAAAACTTTCTAACACAGAAGAGAAATTTATAAAAAGAAAATATTTCTACTATATATTATCAGTACGGAATGTTATCAGTACATCAGCATAATAAGGTTTATTTTAAGGGCATATAATATGCTTAATTCATTCACAATATCTCAAATGTTTTACATTAGACTGAATGTCAAGAAAGGACTTGAAAGTAGTCCAGGATCACTGATCATCTCACATATAAAATTTTGTCCAAAAGAACATTGGATCATTTTACTAAATATATCATCTTTAAATTAAAGTGTATTAACTATTTCGAAAAAAGCACAATTCACTATGTTAACACAAATGGAGATCTAACAAATTAGAGACTGTTTTATCCCCTTAGGGTTTCGTTTAGCTATGTACAGTGATTTTTAAAAATAATTAGCCATTTAGAGCAGAAAATTTTATTCGCAAGGAAAGCTATATTACCAATTTGTAGACCAAAACCTCCCTTAAAAGCCTATTTTACCTCTAAATTCTAAAGTATGTGGAATTTATGATTTTGTCTGAAGTGATAGAGAAATTGACATACAATATGAACACACTCAGTACCATTTTTATTTTCTTTATAACTTTCGGCAAGGAGCATTCTACTCAAGAATTCCGAAATTTCGCCCGAAATACATGTTGAAATAAACTTCGTAGTACGTGCAGTATGTCTTTCCGTCTATCTATTTGAACACTGTCTATTTTAGAACAGTGCCTATCTAAAAGAAAAATCGGTTAAAAGCTACATTTGGCATTTAAATTCAGCGTTTTTGAAAGACGCTGTATGAAGTTTTAAGAAACTCCACTAATTCTTAATAATCCCCGAGATGAATACATTTCTTACCTTTTGTTTTTCTCAAAATTAGCTCAATATTTTAATTAAGTTGTCACAGATTTCAGATCATGAATGTATTTTCTGCGAATAACCTCTGAAGTTCTTTTCAGTATCAACGGTTTTTGTATCGATGGTGAATCGTAAGAGATAGACGAAAGGTACACAAATAATGTATATCTGGTTAAAGCCCACAATATAATTCAAATAATATTCTTGTGGCGTTCTTTTCCGGGATATTGCTTGATATTGGTTTGACTTTCTCAAGGTTGTGGTTTGACTTTCTATACATTCTCAAGTATTCAATCACTATATGTGGTCAGGAAAGAGAATCGAATTTAAAAACTATTACGCAGTGATCCACGGTTTAAAATCTGTGTTGTCACTTCAGCAAATTGTACCTTAATGCAAATTTGTAAATGTGTAACGCAAATGTAACTGAATTAACAAACTAAAATTTACGGAATATCATATGAATAATAACATCAAGGTTCATCAATAAAGTTTTCATTTCAAGAATATAAATCCCAAATTAAGAGCTTAGAAAACTAAAATCTCTATCAGTGATAAATCACAAGTAATTTAAATCAAATATTCGATACTTGTTATTAAATTACATACCGATAAAGGGATAAACCATCACAGTAATATGTGCAACCTGTGAATGTAGTGAATATGCCTCTGTAGGGGTAAAATCCACTGCACTGTAAAGAATACAAACTGATGCACAAGCATCTTCACTGCATTCATCTAAGAAAGTTCTTATTATTCTTGTCTTCATCTGAGCATCCAAACCCGGTAACTGAAGCGGCGAAGGAGGCAAAATGAGAACGTGATGAACAAGCTTGGCAGGCTTGAAAAGGCGTTCTGATTCGCACGAACAAAAAAAGCATACACGAAACATAAAGAACAGATTCTACCTTTCCTAGGCATCAGTAACAAAGTCTCTGGCCGCCTGAAGCATTGGGAACTTGATGCATATCTCCACTGTGACAGAAATGACAGTTCGGATGATATTTCACGGTTTTTGTTATTTTAATAACAGTCGCTCGGCGTATAACGCTCTACAGAGTACATGTACAATCAATGCAACGTATTACGCACAAAAATGGCTTCCAAGAATTCTGTAAGTGTATATGTTAAACAAGAAAGCAAGGCTGGCCCCGTAGCTCAGTCAGTAGAGCCTACCTGCCGTGCTAGGGGTCCTGGGTTCGATTCCTGGCGGTGGTGGGTAGTTTTCTTCGACCAAGATAATTCCAGCGTTCGAATTGATACACAATGCTTCCCATACCTACTTGTAAGTTTATCTTTACACAGTTCGGTCACTTTACGCATTCATCCGCCAAGGAGTCTATCCGCTGAAATGCCCCAGATGAAGTGCCGCGACATTCCTAGCCTTTACGCGCCCTCGCCGTATGCGGGCTTATCTATCTCCGCCTCTTTTGGGGTTCATGACTGTTTCACCCGTTTAACAGGATGTATAGTAATTTTGATTGGAGGTTTGTTTTCCTTATATTTAACCTGATTCGTCTTTCACCCCCTCACATTTCTATGCAGCAGTTCAGTTTAGCCCCACCGGGGTTTATGAACCTCGGGGTCATGGTGGGATACATTCTGACCTTTCCTCACGTTTCTCGACCGTCTTGAATTCCTTAGGGGAACTTTGCCCTTTTGTCTCCATGGTCCCCCATCTCACACGTTTAGCGTTCCTTTACTTGAGTGACACATTCCTCTTTTGCTAATAATTTATGTAGTTTTATCCCTCCTCACTTGCTTACAGCATCGGAAACTTGCGGTTTCTGCTTCAAATTGCAATACGAGTAATTTTTTTTTCGGAGGTAGTACTTCCAGTTTACTTGAAGCTGGGATACTTCAAAAGAGGAGGCGCAGGTTGACAAAAAAATCATAAGTGCCTATGCATTATACTGTATAGTTTTAAAGCACTGCAAGTGTTTGTAAGATTTGTGTGGGTTGATCTATTGTGTTTCTTCCTAAACAGTTTAAAGAGCGAGTTAAAATATTTATAACTTGATTATATAATTCTGAACCTTGAATTACTCATCACAGAAAGGATCCGGACTACAATCGAGGGTAATTGCACGTCAGACCCTAATAGTAAGGTTCAGATGAAAAGAGCACATAGATAACACAACAGCCACATTGAGTACTTAAAATGTGTAGACAGTTTCTTCTGTCTGGTGAAGGTTCAGGTCACCCTAATTTTCGCATAGCTTATCAAACAGCCACCTCTCGAAGGGCAGCCTGTCGACTAAAGTGCTTTCTCTCGGCCAAACACACTAAGCATAGCACTGTCGCGTATATGATTGACCTAGGAAGTTACTTTAATCTTGTTATTCAGTAATCATTTCCTGTGCCGTGATTTTCACATATTTTACATTTGCTGAATAGGACTCAATTTTGCTGGCTTATGAAAAGATGTATCCTGGACTATTGCGTCAGCTTCCTGTTCAGTCATGTCAACCACGTACATGTGATGGGCACATGAATCAGCATAACCTGAATTACGTAAACACTGATTGGGGGCCAACATATCTTGGGAATATATAATGCTTAGATAGCTTTGGAAAAGAGTGCCTTGTACTTGGACTTAATAATTAGGATATAGTAAATTGACATTTTGTGGAACTCAGTGTTGTCGATTGTCTTCATTTACCTCTACTTATATTTAAACTAGCTCCTGTCCTGCTTTGCCATTTAGCTCAACCATCTGATCCCCTATCATCTCCGCTACGCCCCTAGTTGCAGAATAGATTGTAAACCCCAAGTTTGGACGCATCCTTAAGTATGCAATTTATCCTACTCGCAACATATGGTGTTGTTTTCAGGGTTGTACGTTGGGAAAGAATTCCTTGTATTTAACACAAAACACCTTTATGGAGATCTCATTGGAAATGTAAGATCGCACATGGACGTATGCAGCACCTTCAGAAAAGCAAAAATTGAATGAATATACGTGACCATTCATGATCAGCATCTCCCTACAGCGAAACATGAAAGTTTGACAAAAGATAGCTGTCACTCCAGAATAACCTGCACATTGAAGGTGTTTGGCTTCATTTTTACCATAAAATAAATGTCTTCGTTTGCTTATCGTGTCTTATGGCGTAAAAGGTGTTCTCTCTAAAGTGTTCTTAATGTTGATCCGATGTCTTAAACTTCCCATACTTAACTGGTAATTGACAAGAGACAGAGCAAGCCTAGGTTTAAAAATGTAGTTCTTAACTGAAGTATATTTAAGCGGTATATACAGAAAATAACAAAATGAGGGTTCGTAAACAAAGTTTCGTAAATGCCGCTAAATCCTTAGCTTTTTTTCATGTAATAGGTGGTATACCCATTTTTTGTGGTCGTACTAGAAGCATGGAATTTCAAAGTCATCACAGAGCAACAAATGCCTTAAGGTTTTAACTATCACGTAAGTTACTATTTTACCTTTATACTTACAAGGGAAATGTAATAAGACAAATTCTGCATATGCTTACTTCGATTAAGATGAAGTAGAGGCAACAATAAGGAATTTGTAGGAAGAGTCGTATAAGATCAGAGATAGTCAGAGTACAACACATTAGATTTTCTCGTGCTGATAAACAGAGCTTGGAATTTCAAAGCTATCAACCATATGGTAATCAGATTTTTAAAGATCTATCCATTTATTTTACTGTATCATTCAAATAGATTCAAAGGATGCTTATTTCGAAGTTTATTTCAATCAACAAGAGACAAGCTCTCCTCGGAAGCATAGATGGTAGCGTGTGTCTGCCTCACGCTCAAGAGGTGCTGAGCTCGAATCTCGATTAGGTTAATAAGAATAGAGATTTTGCAGGGTTTTCCCTTATCCTGAAGGACGAATGTAGGGTAACTCTGAGTTCCATGAAGCACGGGCTCATTTGAGGATTATTTCACCCGTTTCATTCATCGTCCGTATGAGTTAAACCCGTTACCAGTATGTCGGGGTCAGCAGGACTTCGGTTAAAACTGTTTACAATGTTAAACCTATTTTTTCCGCAGTGTGGCGCTGCAGCTTTCAGTACTTTTCAGGCAGTGTGCTTTCAGTTGTTGAGCTTTGAGTTTGTGGTGAAAAGAGTGCCTACACATCATCACACCAGAGTTCTTCTCCTTAGTGGGTTCAGGGTGACACCACCATACTGATAACTTAAGTATATCATATCGTATTGCGGAATGTATCACGAGGAAATGTCAGCAGCTTACGCAAACAAAATACATTATATTGCATGGTATATTGTTACAGAAAGATGGCGTCAACTTCACAGAAGCAAATGAAAGCTGATGACCCACAGATTGCAGAATGGATGTTATCAATTGCAAATGAGTTAGAGAGTGATTTTAGTGATTTTGATGAGTCACAACATGACCCAGTTCACCAAGTCTTTGGCATGGCAGCTATACTCCTCCACAGGAGAGAAAGTCTCTGAGGGATGAGACGCAGGGGGGTTGGCGAAGTTTCCACACCCTCCCTGGACAGGTTTATGATACCCCATGTCAGTACAGTTACAGATCATTCAAAAACATTCTGACGGCTTCTACTTTTGTGAATGAATCTTCTCGGTTTTAATGTACAGAGTGAATAGGGCGTATGTTTTTTTAACGGTGTGCTCCTTGTGTAGCAGGCGTTCTCTGCCACACACCTTCGCTGTCCTTGTCCCACTGTGTAACACACCACAATTCTTACAGGGATCTTCTTTACGTTACTGGACTTTAGTTGAACCGCTTCTACAGGGAAGGATAAGTATTCCACATCTCCTCGAGGGTTAAGAAATAATATTGCCGGGATGCTCAAATGCGAAATCTCCAAGCAATAAGGAGTCATAACAAAATGGGTTAGATGTGCAAAGTGCCTAGAACAAAATATTCGAAAACAAACGTATGTTGTGTAACTTCCAGTATACCATTATGTAGCGAATACGCAAGAAGTATTTGTGAGGATTGCTTGTAAACCCTACTTTGGTTTTGTCCAGTTGCTATATCCATTTCATTTTAAGCAGTTTTGTTAGCTGATTCTTAGAGCTAGCATCATTCAAAGTAGTTTAGGCCTAATTAATCTCTAAATATAACTGAATATTACATTTATGTTTAGTATATTACGATTTATCATCCTTCATCCTCTATAATTGCAGAAATGAAATGGGGTCCTCCTGACCCCACCATGCAATTTGTGCTACAAATACTGCACCATACTGGTTACGGGTTAACGTTGGAAGGGTAAATTAAAATGAGACAAAGCTGCAAGCAGCTTTCACCAAGGCGGCCCGGGTTCGATCCCAGGCGACCGCAAAGTGAGATTTGTGATGGACAACACGGCACTGGGGCGGGTTTTCTCCGGGATCTCCGGTTTCCCCCGCCATCTCATTCCACCGGTGCTCCATCTTCATCTCATGTATCATCAGCGTCATCGCCTGCGGTGCCATATGTAGTAAAAGCGGGCGTTAAACACTACACATTTCATTACATTTCATGCAAGCAGCTTTTAAAATAACGTCTTTGGAATGCCGCATATTACGGTTTTGATATTTTATTGAAAATGGCCCATTTTATAGAATTAATTTGGACGTAAAATTTGTAATTGATAGGAAATCTCCAAATAAATTAAATGAACTTGAAGCTTATTTATATGGAGAGTATGGCAAAGTGAAAATTTTCTGTGGCATTGTTTGTCAGGCAGAGGTAATAGCACGACTATTTGCTGTGGGTATACATTCAGTGTTTACGACTACGGTTTAGAGCTACTGTCTAAATGGACCGTCAGTCTTATTTATCAAGTTACTGTACTGTATCATGAGGCTCGCCTATAAACCAAAACAGTTCATCGGAGTACGCCCACTTAGCGTAAAATCGACAATAATGCCATTAAAACAACGTAGCTATTATTTACAGCAAATTCACTGCAGTGACAGGAAACTATCAACAAAAAACGGTCGACATGTGTACATTAAACATAGGTCGCATTTTGAAACCGCCCAATAAACACCTTTGCAGCAGGATGCGAAACATCACGTTACTAGATAAAATGAGCTTCACAAAGGCTATGAAGCATATAACTTTACTGTCTATACCACTTATCGTTATAGAGCAAGTAATGCTTTCCAAGCGATTTAGAATTGCAGAAACATGTTGAAGAGTATATAGTCATAAAAAAGCGAATACTTTGGTAAAAGATTTATGTGTGTCTGCGCGCGCGTTTATTAAGAGCTTAATTCCAAATGAAAAGGTTCTATAACCGCCAGATTTTGTAATTCAGTAAGAGATTTGTTAAGCGCACCGTATAAAATTTCCTACAACATCTCCCCATTGAAGCTACACTTTACTTTGGAAACAAATTGCTACCTCTTCATTTTATCGAGAAGGGCTCTTCTAATTTTGTTGAAGTACCTAATGGTTGGAATTTTTATATAACTAATAAATACATATCTTGAATTTTCTGTGAATAATCGTTAGGTTCTGTTCATTTGAAACAAATGTATAATTGTTATGTGACCTTTGAACTATAGCATTTAGACACACCCACAAAGCAAAAACGTAGAGCCTACTTTAAATTTTTTGTTAACATTTAAGTTGAACTGTTATTGGTAGCAGTATCCGCTTATGTAGCGTAAAGACAGTGTGGCTGCATGACGTTCAAGAAGTATCGAGATCCAATCTCGGTCAGGGTGAGCTATCTGGATAACTCACGGGGTTTTCACGTGAAGGATGAGCGTGTGGTAAGTCTAAGCTTTATGGAACTTGGGCTCATTTGAGCATCATTTCATCCAGTTCATTCATCTTCACCTTGGAAAGCGCAAAATAAAAGGTGTAACGCTCGCCTCGTTAGCATAGATGGTAGCATGTCTGCCTCACGTTCAAGAGGACCCGAGTTCGAATCTTGGTCAGAGTGAGTTATCTAGATAAGCTTTTCCCGGTATTTTCCCTTATCCTGAAAGACGAATGTCGGGTAACTAAGCTCTATGGACCCTTGACTCATCTGAACATCATTTCACTCTGTCATTCACCGACCGACATTACTTACCGTTGGAGGACGTAAATTACAAAAAATTGTATCATTTGCCGAACTAGTTTATATCAATGTTGTTTTTCAAGCTGAAACCTTAAGCGGAAACATTGGATTTAAACTGCATTCCTACAAGTTTTGCTCATCTCAGTTGTTTGATTAAAACAAATTACAGGAAATCTCTGTGTGAATAGAACATTATTTGTTTCTGCTATGATATGAGACAGAAGCGATACCACATAATTTGTCAATATCTTAATTCAAATGTCTATATTGAGTGACATAGCGTATATATCTTAGTGGTGGATACATATTAAAGATTATGGTTTTAGGAAAAGCATTCAACCATTTCCCTTCTATGGATTAAGAAAGAGAAGAATGAAAATTGAATTATGCATATCGAAGAATGTGTAATAATGTTACGTATTTGGTTAAAGAATACTTAGCAACATATAACATTTTGGAATATCATTATTTAATGTTTATTTCCAGTGCCTTGACTTGTAGTCACATTCTAAAATTCTTAATTCTGCTGATCTATGAGAACAGATTAATATGATATTTCACATGACATTAGCTTATGACATTAGTTTCCTGTTCACTCATGTGGACTACGTGCTGGTAGCCGGATGTGGACTTTGCTGAATAAAGTAGTTTGTGTCATCTAGTCCTCGAAATGCATATGGGAGTTTTTGAGAAATATGACTATGATTGTATGGGAAACGCTTACGTAACTTCCTGTAGCGTGGGAGTGCTGATTTGACACTAGGACGCGATTTTGATAAAACCCATATTCAAGTGCTGCTTAAACCAGCAGCGAGAGGATGGAGGATAGAGAGGACAGAGAGTGAGTGCGAGTTAGACAGTGTGGGTTGAAGAGTCAGTCAGCCGCAAGACCCACAACCGTACATCATCACTCATCATTCTGTTAGGCCTGTATAGTACATTGCTATTGTTATTTTTATCACCACATAACTTCTAAGTTTTCTAAATAATTCGGTAGTGCTTTGTACTTCAACTCAATAATTAGCATATAGCACACTGGTTTAGTACTGTGTCGTCTGAAGTTTGATCTACCACTTTGCTCCACAATTTGTCTTCCTAATCCCTTTAGTTGTGTCCCTAGTTGCAGATTAGCTTGAGAATCCTAACGTAACCATTGATGCACTCACCTGGTTTGCAATTTACCCAACGTAACAATACTGAAGAGAAACCGAGTGTTTAAATAAGTTTACCAGGGGGATTATTGTCGATATCCTAGAACTGAACTAGGGTTCCACTTTTTATATTGTTATCTTTAATAAACTACAATGTTGATGTTTACTGTATATGTATGTGTATATTACTCAGGACAGATGGCACTGCGTCTGTTTACTTACGGCCAACAGGGAATTACTCGTGCTTTGCATAGCCGGTAGCACAAGGTATGCATGTAAACATAACAGCCACCGTTCCAAGCTATATGTCCCGAGTAAAACCCAGGGGAGGGGAAAGAGAGAGAGAGGGATGTCCTAGGAACCATTCAACCGATTACGATAACTATCACTTTGAAAAATTATATTGAATTTAACGGGCATAGAGTTAAACAATATTAATATCATTACATATGTTACTTTAACCTAGAAAGAATTTACCAAGTTGAGTACAACTATATAGAAATCATAATGGACCTGTTAGCAAAAAAGGCTCTGACTTCCTGAATAGAGTACTATAGAATAGGAGGTACTTGCTACCCGATAAAAAATTTCAAAATAAAAAATATCCATTTAAATTAATAAATCTCAGCAATGTTTCATTTCAAACATAGGTATGTAATACAGAGACGATCACTATTTAGTAAATAAATAATACTCCTCATGTCAAGTTTTATATCATTTCCTCGGACACATGTATTTGGTGCCTGTATGAAGAGAAATATATATATATATATATATATATATATATATATATATATATATATATAATTTATTAATGCACGCTCTTTAACCCGTGTGCTTCTTTAACGTGCCTTTCCATATAAGGCGAAAACGACGGCTTGATTCAGCTCAGGAGCCCCCTTATCAGACTTTAGGTTGTTTTACGTGCCGTAATTCTACGATATGGTAAAGTAACCATACTTTCATAAAATATCTGGTAATGGAGGCGATTCGATTATGCGAGCTGTCCAGCCATCACATGAACAAACCGGTCAGCGCGAAAATCAGTGTCCTGTTGGTTACAAACAAGTAAAGGACTGTCCACCCAGCACAAGAATTCTAGGCAGAGGAATGTGTAGCTTAACCACTTTTGACGTGTTTAAGCTCGCCTTCCGGATGTGATAAGGATGCTAAACTCATTTTAAAATACGCATTGTTGTAACATAATTCAGTCATGCATAATACCTATCACTACAGTTACTGAAAAGTCCATTAAATCTGGCAGCATGGGTAACTCCTATGCACTCATACACCCACTTCGTAGTAAACAGAACACTATCAGAGCACTTAAATAGTTTAAGTTCCTCTCCCTCATCAAACCCCGCTTGTCTTCTTGTGGTGGAAAGACAGTACTGTATGGGTCCGATCTCTGTGTGGTTACGGGATGCGGGGAAATCGGTTAAGGTCGTAAGCTGGTAAAGCATGTCAAAACAAGTTATCGCATGAGGTTGTTACTAACCTTACACGAGCGAACAGACGATGGTTTGGATGGCATCACAGAAATTCCCCACACCCCTTAGAGTAGCGCACCATCTTCTACCACCCCCGCTGAACTGCAGGAGACTCGCTTCTAAGCGTAACTACTTTAAATACAGTGGCATTATGAAAGGATGGCTATTCTACCATGGCTTTACTTCTCTTCCTAAAAAGCAAGTTAAGGGTTTTTACTTCCGAAGGAAGATCTATCGCCCTCCACCAGTTTTGAATCCGCCATCTCAGTACCAGAGACTAGCATGCTTCTCTTGGATCACAGAGACAGCATATAAAGAGAGTAAACTGTGTCTAGTTAATATTGAGAATGAAAAAAATCGATACAGAAAACTATTTTCTCAATCTGAGGTTAATTGGTTGCCTGGTTTGGCAAATCTTTACGTTCACGAGAATAGAGCACGTTTGCCAATGTAAAACACTTTGATATTTTGTACTCAGAGGAACAACACGTAATTCTGATTATCTTACATATAGGTTTTCTAGATTAAATAGTGTTTCTTCATGTCTTACTCATCAGAAAGCAAATATTGAAGTTCAACTGCTTCAGCAAAACCAAATTTTCATATTTGAATTGAAATTGAAAGAAATATGTTTAATTAGTCTTTTGTACATATATGTCCATCTACAGTACTGACAGCTATTAGCCTTCCAGATTTATATCGCATTGAGGTACTTGTATATATTATGAAAATATGAAACGTTGCCTCTTGTTCAGTCGACCGTGCTGCACATAAAAGCCACAATGGGCATTCAATTAATAGCGGGAATATTTTAACTTCATATTTATTACATGCATTTTTTGTTATGTGAGCCATATGATCGGCCCTATCGGCTGACATAGTTGATTGTTCGTGGACATACATCACCCTCATAGTCCCATTCTGTAACCAGCCTTCCATCATAATTATCTGTTAGTTAACACCAAACAAGAATATTCGTGTTCTTCGCTATGGGAAACTACGGGACTGTCATTGAGCAATTACACCATATCTGCTTAGATATCCTTAGAATACGCTAATTTTAAACAGTGACCTTTCACCTCACCTATCACACACACACACACACACACACACACACACACACACACACACACACACACACACGCACACACACACATGCACATAGAGCGTTTTCCTAAAAATACATTCATAATGTGGACGTCCAAATGTGTACATCCATTTAAATCCCGGTATCCGAATGATGGAACGCGTACTTTAACTACATGGTAAATAAAGTAAATATTAAAACAGGAAAGAAGACTTCGGATAAGTTTCCCAATAGGAGAGTTCAAAACCCAAGAGTTATAGAAAAGTGTCCAACGAATAAACTTTGAGTCTCTACTGTAAATAGACATTATGTTGACGTCACAGTTATTTACCATTAATAAATGTCTTGTAGAAAAGTAGAGTCAGAATGAAAAATGCAGTGCCATAGCCGGGATTTGAACCACGGATATTCTGGTTTCCGTCCAGCCGCTCTACCATTGAGCTACTATAGCCAACGTGCCGATATGACATTAAATTCTCCAACTGACTCGTATTTTCCCGGTAAATTTAATGTCATATCGGCACGTTGGCCATAGTAGCTCAATGGTAGAGTGGCTGGACGGAAAACAGAAGATCCGTGGTTGAAATCCCGGCTATGGCATTGAATTATTCATTCTGATTCTACGTTTGCACAATTTAGCCTACACACGGCCAGTGTGTAAGAACAATTAATTTCCAATAAATGTTTTATTTAGAAAATATACAGTTTTGATACACCTGAATGAGGTATTTCAGTAATTCTTCTTCTACTTCACAGTTTTGGACTTTTCAATCCCTTACGGCTACAATTTGTTCTGCCTATCTTTTCTCCGGTCTTCCCTGGTATCTTGTGCACTTGTGTTTATTATTTATATCTTATTTAGGTTTTCTGTTATTATTCAGCCTTTGAAGATGTTTTCCCATTGATTTCTTTATATATATATATATATATATATATATATATATATATATATCATTGATCGATCAGCAGTACAATGCTTTACAGATCAGAGTGAAAAGCACGTAACAGTACAATAAGACCAATAACACTCGGGTAGGCTAACAGGCCGCCCCCTAACTACATGAAGTTAGAACTCCAATAATGCTCTCTGAGAAATTATGTCAATATTGAAGATGTAAGACAGCATCAAGCACTAGAATCACTCGAATCGGATGTTTCACTTAGAAGCAGGTCCTGTGGTAGTCTCCTCTTCAAGGGTGAGGGCTGGCGGGTGCGGACGCCGACCCATTGATTTCTATTATTACCAATAATATGATTTAGAACTTCTACTTTTATTCTCTCCTGATATCTTAACTCTGTCTCTTTTTAGTATAATTTTCATTTCTGATGTCTATATTCTAGCACTATTTCTTTTTGTTCGTGTTTCTAATTCGTATATCAGAGTTGGTGTAGTCAACTCCGTAATTAATAGTTGAATTTGTTATCCTTGATCAACTTTTGAGCAACTTTTATGCAGCTATTCTCGTGAATACGATTGAATAGCTTAAAGAAAAAGCATATCACCCAAAGCATGCCTGACCACAAGCCAAAACAAAACTATTGAGCTCTGGAATCCTACTTTGTTGCCAAATTGTGCAGATAATATATTCTGTAATATTTAATTATATCATTTATTTTTTGAAGATAGATAAAATTGTTGTGGTACTTTACTACTCGTCATATTTGGATCTTCCCAATCGCTAAACCTGCACACGCATGTCCTGCTAATAATTTGTACCTATATATTCCCTGTAAGTAATAACCATACACATTGGTTCTTGCCAGTTGAGCCAATTTGCAGTCGCAGCAGCTCAAGAGGAGAAACATCTTCTCAAAAGTTCTACACCATGAGGAATATCGGTCCCAGTAAAGGGAGTATTAGAAAATTGAATACACAAATAAAACCTCTTAATGGAGATCACTTTCAGTAGTTCCTGTCATGTTACATTGCCGTGCACGTTATTTATGCCTGCCTGCATTTGAAGGACAAATGAATCACATGTACTCTTCATAGTCCATACATACCGCAAATATGGGTCTTCACACCAGAAAAGCAAAACCTATTGCTATCGTGGAAATTACTCCACAAGGTAATATATTCAGTTGTCTCTGACTAGCTATATAAAGATACGTATTGATTGCTACTGGATGAAAGCAAAGTGCAAGTGCATTCTTCGATGCCTGGAGTAGAGATCGTTTTTATGCCATTTTCTTTCAGCAGGAATCAATATCTATATTTAGCGAATGAGACACATCAGAATATTTTTCCCAACGTGGAACAAATCACGTGATGGAAGTTGGTTTCGCTTTACTATTTTAGTTACTATGTCGGCATAATTATATATATACATATATTATATAAAGAAACGCTAACCAGGGCGTCATGAAACAAGACTGGTCATAGAACCTACATGAACATCTGTGTTTGTACATTAGAAATAAAGCGACCACAAGTAATTCCGATACCAGCAACTCTCAACGATTGCCCAAGGCAGCTTCATTACAAATCTCATCACCGAATAAATTAGATCCCAAGGCTTCATTTTAGTCTTCTTGTTTCATTTGCTGTTGTGCAAAATGTCCTTTGTGGTTTATACCGTATGTGATATTTGAAATTCAAACTTTTGAAGTTAAAGTACCAGATACTTGAAATGACATACAGTGTGTATATGTTCTTTCTTTATTTACTACCTAGTAGGCAAGAAGGACATTTCTTTCTATCTAGACATTTTGGTGTATGAACCGTGGAACTCAAAGTAATTGTTATATTACTACAACCTGTTGTAAGAAACCATTGGGATTAGGATTAGTATTACTACGGTGGGGATTTGGCACTGCAACCAGTCTTGATGTATTTTACCTATGCCCCCAAGTGGAGCATACCCGGGAGGAAGGATGAGGCGAGACCAGACAGAGAACGGTCGTCTCAAGGATTCACGACAGTGCAGAAGGCAGGGTCTCTACATTTAACATAGATGGAAACCTCACCCGTGAGGCCAGGACATCGGACATTCCCCCTACTGTGTTCGAAAGTGGTCCCAGCAGCCGGTTCAGAGACCGGCAAGCCACCGGAGGGGAAAGTGGTTCACTCAGAGTATAGCATCCTGCCATGCACCGCCGAGACACCCGCCGAAACTTCTACCCTGAAAGAGACCAACAAATAAGAGATGATGTGAAATGATAAAAGAAATGAAACTGAGGGACAGGAGATTCCGGGCGACCCGGGAAAATCCCCGAAAACTATATGTTTCAGGTAGGTCGGCCACGGGAGAACCGAACCCGGGACCCCAGATGCGGTCATAGACGAGACCGCCTGGGCCATCCCGCTCAGTTAAGAGACCATTTCTCTGCTTCAGTCATCTAGTTGAATAAGGCATTACAATATAGTTTACTATGGACTGTTGTTGAAATATAATCTGGAGGTGAATTTAATCGGCTAAGTTGGTTAAGAAACAAACTTTGCTTTTAATTTCAAATATGGCACACAAAGACAGAAAAATGTAGCCCCATCTTCAAACTAAAATTTGGAATGAGTTCCTTCATTTCAATTGACATACAGAATATATAAACCAAACCTTGGTATCAATAGTGTGCAAAACACAACACAGGTTGTTTCGAAACGACGCCAAACATATATAACCATTTCGTAGTTTATAACTAAATTATTCCGAATTTTGGTGTCGCAGCTCAGAAATTTTCTTAGGTATACCTTTATGTAGCATTGTTTATTACATTATTTTGTGATTAGGCAGCGTAGGAATCACTGGTGTACGAACCTCAAAAGTTATGGAGACGCACCGGCTACGAAAACAAAAGCATTGCTCCTTACTCTTTATCAGTGACCCTAGCCTCGCTTCAGGTAATGGGGCAAAGGGCAGTTACTTGTGAAAAGTCGATATTGACTCGGACAACTCCAAAGTTGCTCATTTTGCTATGATCTTAATCGTACAGTGCTTTCAACCGGTTACTGTAAAATCAATAGCTTTTTTCAGTTACAAGTGCTTTATTTAGTATTATTAAACAGTGAAATAACAGGCTTGTCTCATTGCATATGACAGTGTTTCTGAAAGTGTGGTCCGCGGACCCACGGGGCTCTGCGAGGGGATGTCAGGGGGTCCGCGAGGGGTCCCTTAAGTCAAATTATAATGTTGAATTATAATAATAGAAAATGTAGACTTGTATTTACCGAGTTACTTATCTGCTCGGTGCCGAACTACATATGTTTTACTATAAGATTTTTCTGCAGCTATGCGGTAACAATGTAACGTAGCTGAGAGGTGCAATCAACATAACAGTTGGGAGCGTGTAGTACAGCGGTATAATACCAGCGAAGCAACCGTACTGAGCGTGAGCGGTTAGATGCAGTGCGGGTGAAGTCAGCCAAGCCTGCGCCTGGAGGTCTGAGTCAGCGCTGACATTGCCACCGGCTACACGTACGCACGCACAACAAACCAGTCGTTCTCGCTGCGTTGAAGCTAGTGATGATAGTGTTTGATTGTCCTGGCAGTTTGTAATTGTGAATGGTTAGAATTTATTCGCTGTCGTTCAATATGAATCGTTGGCTATAGACTGGATCAATTAAACGTAAGCCTACAATAACTGGCGATCAAGAGACAGGTTGTAGTAGTGAGCCTACTAGTTGCTGTTCTGCCGATTTGCAAAAAGTAAAACTTCGAAAATACAGCCAAGAATATTTAAGTTTAGAATTTGTTCGAGCTGGAACTAAACATGAACAAAAGCATCAATGTGTTTTGTGTAATGATGTACTGTCCAATGTCGCAATGAAGACTGTTAAGCTGCGAAGACATTTAGGGACGAATGTATCCGGATAGTATAGGTAAGACATTTGATTATTTTAAGATAAAGTGTAAATAGATGAAAATGAGTAAATGTAGAATAGGAAAAAGTTCTACTGGAACCAGTAGTGAAAAAAGAAATGGTAGCTTCCTATGAAGTAGCGCTACTCATTGCTAAAAATGGCAAGCCTTTAACATTGCACAAGAATTAATACTGCCAGCAGCTAAAAAGATGTGTGGCATAATGATTGGTGACTCAGCTGCCAAAGAGCTGAACACAGTCTCACTGTCAAATGGTTCTGTTAAACGTAGAATTGTTGATATTGTCACATATGTCATGAGGTTTGCATCTTATTACCTCTATATTGTTACATTTATTGCATTTTACATAATTCTTAATTCTCGGGCAAATCTAAATTATGGCCGAGAGCCCCAGTTCTTGATTCTTGCATCATTTAGCAGCAAGCTGGGACAAATGGGCTGGTTACCTACATCCGGCCAAGCCTATAAAAAGTCCCCTTAATTTGCGTCATGTACGGTGAATAGTGCGTGGCTTTTCCCGAAGGCACTCCCCAGAACCGGATGTTCTGGAACGTTCACTGACAAGCTGAGTCTAGACCCGGATGTTCTAGAAGCTTCCAGGATGGGCTTGGTTCCCCATATTTAGGAGAATTGACGTCGCTCAGAGTGCCTATATAAGCGGGCAAGTTCAAGCCTCGACCTTCTTCTTCTTCTTCTTCTTCTTCTTCTTCTTCTTCTTCTTCTTCTTCTTCTTCTTCTTCTTCTTCTTCTTCTTCTTCTTCTTCTTCTTCTTCTTCTTCTCTTCTCTCCTGCTACCCGATAGTACCCTGCTCGCTCCTGCAGCGCAGCTTCTCCGCTCAACAGACGGCCAATACCCATTACTGACGGCACCCTCAGGCATATGAGATGCATCAGCCAAGGTGAAATGAACCCGTTTCTGTATGTGTTGTAAACGCGAGGGTCAATGTACCCGCACAGCTAGATTATGCCAGTCTAACGCTTGGCAATCCCTTCTGGGATACCACAAGACTTTGTATTACTACCCTCACAGGGTACCTACCCATTGTAATAAATGAATTATCAGCTCAATTAGTCTTTACCATCTGTAATCTACTATGCCTGCCATAGTTCATGCCATAGAAATAGGCAACGTGACAATATTTCTCAAAATGTCCTGGACTAGCCAATTATGAGGTAAAGTCAACAACAATGTATGCTTTACACCTTGACGAAAGTACCGATTTCATCGAGAAGTCTCATTTTTTAGCTTTGGTACGTTACGGACAAGAGAAAAAGCTTGTTGAAGACCTATTGTTTTGTAGGTAAGTCATTCATAACACTGCTGAGGATGTCTTTAAGACACCTGATGCACTTATTTCAGAGCAAGGTCTCGAGTGGAAAGTTTATGTAAGCTTAAGCACGACGATGTCTGGACACAACACTGGATTGAAAGATCGATTTCAAGCTGCCAACCCTGAGATTAAGTGGACTCATTGCTCGATACATAGAGAGGCGCTGACTGAAAAATAAAAATCCGTATTTTGAAGGAAGCATTAAAAGAGTTGGTTAAAATTGTGAACTACATTGAAGCCCGTCCTTTTAACTCACGGATATTCAAGAAACTATTGAAGAAATGGAAAGCTAACATAAACAACTGTTCTTGCACAAAGACGTTCGCTGGCTTTCTAATGGAAATGTTCTTTCTCGATTTTGTTAATTATGTGATGCAATGAGTCTATTTTTTGTAGACAGCAAGCACGAAAAATTTACCCTCAGCGAAGGGCTGTGTGACTTTGAATGGTTGTGCAAAGTGGCATATCTAGCTAGCATTTTTTCACACTTAACTGAACTATATCGAAAATTGCAAGGAGCAGAACCAGATGTTTTCACGGTTCATGAGAAAATTTAAGCAATGATAGGAAAACTTCAAGTGTGGAAAAGTCATGTAGAAAAGAAATCCTTAGGGTCCTTTCCTATTTTGGAACTATTTCTGACTTCATCAGAGGAAACTTTGCCTAAAGATATTGAAGAAGACATAGTAGAACACCTGAATGGCCTATCAAAAGCTTTGAGGAAGTACCTTCCAGCACCGGCAGATGATCAGAATGAGTGGATAAAGTATTCTTTCCAGAAAAAAGACATAAGCAGCATTGATAGCCTTCCGGAAAAAGAACAGTAGTAACTAACACAGTTATTTAACGGCATAGGATAGAAGGCTGTATACCAGGAAAATGAACTTGAAAAATTTTGGTTTCTGGCGCAGAGTGAATATAATGAACTTGCTACCAAAGTACTTAAGTATATTATGCCCTTCCCAACCACCTATCTGTGCGAGCAAACATTTACAGTGTTTTGCTATATCAAGGCATCCAAGAGAAACCGACTTGCCAATGTAGAAACTGACTTAAGAGTAAAATCACCAACATTAAGCCCAGCTTGACTAAGCTTTTTGAATAAAACAATAAGGGAAAAGCAGTTGCATTGTTCACATTAAAACGTTCCAATGAACAAAGTTTCAAGCTTTTCCCATCTAAACTGATTTTTTAGTAATTGAATACTAACTTTGTTGAAGTGGTCCAATGTTGTATTCAGAACATTATGAATAATTTTCATATGTATAAAAATCGTTTCTATATATGGACAATAAATTCATTTTTATTACATTTGTGCCTAATGTTATTAATCCTTGCGTAATACAAAGAGTGCAGTATTTCAAATTGTTACGTATGTAAGGCTAAAGTTAAATGAAAACCTAGTTAGGCAAACTTGTATAAAATGTACTTCAAAGTGAAAAAATAATAATTGTAATAAATTCGATTTAAAAATATACCTATATTTTTATCTAAAATACATTTTGTACAAAGTTCATTTTATTTAGTTTAAGTTTTATATTTATTATTAAATTTAAAACTAAATATACAAAAGTATCTATAATGATACATAAAAAAATAAAAAAATAAAAAATATAAAAAATAAAAAATAAAAAAAAATAAAAAAATAAAAAAAAAATAAAAAAAAATTCTGCCTAACTTTTATCCAGGCATCTAGAGTCAAAACCTGGACTATTTCTCTATAATTCTAATTGATATTTTATTATCATATTTGTTCTTCTTTTGATATTTTTGCAGATACAATCCTAATTATAAATCTTTGTTTATATCCTCATTCAAATACTTCTATTTCTCAACCTTTCTGAACGCCTAATTCTCTCTACGCCGGCAATCCTTCTTCTGCCTTCTCGTGTCTCTCTTTGTTCTGTCTGATACTGTTCCATCACTATAGTCGATATTAAGGCTACCATTTCTTCTAAGATATTAAAGTTGTCTTCCTGTCTTACTATATCCCATGTGTATTTCCCTCCTAAACTTCTACGCTGTTCTACTACCAAATCTTCATGTGATTTACATTCAAATGTAACATGTTCTGGCGTATCTATTACATGACATTGCTCACATAAGTCGCTTTCTTCCCTTTTTATTCTTTTGAAGTACGTTATAAAAGGGCCATGACCGGATATGTATTGAACACCAAATCTACGTGGTTTTATGCTTCTTAGCTTGAGTCGTTCTCGAATGTTCGGGAAAATTTCATAAGCTCTCCTTCCTGTTTTCTCCGCATCCCATTCTTTTTGCCATTGTTTAATCAGCTGCTGTTTTATCTCATCTTTAGTCTTACATTCTGTCCCAACTATTTCTTTAATCGCTTGTAGATTGCCTCTTTTGAGCCAAAATCTCGCTCCTCGGAGTTTAATCAGCAGATCTACATGCCAGATTCCTAGAATAACTAGTAGTGCTAAAGTAGAGGTAGTCTTCACTATTCCGCAAATTCTGACTAATGCCTGCCTCTGAGTTCTTCTTAACAAAGTTATGTTTTTCAACAGGTTTACTCGATGGCTCCAAACGCTGGCTCCATATGAGACTATTCCCACGAATAAGCTCATGTGATAAGTTTTAACAGATGATAATGATAGTTTAAACTTTCGAGTCGCCAAGGAGTATAATTTTTGCATGATGTTTCCCGCCTTTGTCCTTACGTTTGCAATATGGGTATCGTAATTCAACTTTTCATCTACATATATTCCTAAATATTTAGCTGCTTTTGATCTCTTAACGTTCGTGCCATCCATTTTAAATATAGGATCCCTCTTGAGCGTACCCTTAAACAAAACATATGTCGATTTATGCGGAGCTACTTTTAGTTTGACTTTCTTACACCAAGTGCCTAGTAACTCTAGTGCTATATTTGCTCTATTTTCAAGATTGCTTCTGTTATCAGACTCTATAAGCAGCAATACATCGTCTGCATATGCAATAACATTTAACACATACTGACTATTTGATAGTTCTTCCAGTAGTGGTTCGATGAGTATGTCCCAGAAAAGGGGGCCTAATATTGAGCCCTGTGGGCATCCTTTGGTTATTTCCTTTGTGATCATTTTGCTTACGCCTCTGACATGTACCCGTCTATCTTTACAGTAGTCTTTCAACGATTCATACAAACATTTAGGGTAGTTCTTTTCCCGCAGGATTCTGAAAAGCTCGGGCCACCAAAGGTTGTCGAAAGCTCCAGATATATCCACGAAGATTCCTACCACATATTTTCTATTGCTATTTTTCACGTTTTCCACAAGTTCATTTATAGCATCCTCCGTGGACCTTCCCTTCCTGAACCCAAATTGTAAGTTTGTCATTCCTATCATGGTTCTATATTCATGTATGCGTTTATATAATAACTTTTCCTGTATTTTTCCCAGCGTATTTAACAAACAGATTGGCCTATAGGTTTTAGGATTCATGGGATCTCGGTCTTTATCTTTGCATAAAATTATAACATTAGCCTCTTTCCAACAATAGGGTACCCTACCAGTAGCCAGACATACATTTATTAGTGCACATAGGTATGGAGCCAATTGATTTTCTAGATTTCGCACGACTTCTACACATATGTTATCTGGTCCGGGTGCTTTCTTTGGTTTTAAATCCCTGATGGCTAATCTTACTTCAGATATGTCAAATGGAAGTATCACATTATTATTTATATAGTTGCATTTAAGGCTTTCCCTTTTTCTTTTATGCTCATCCTCATCATCTTCACTGTCATCTGATGGTAACAACACCTTCATCATGTAGTTCATGGATTCCAACCATGTTTTTGTTGTTGACCCATCTGGTTTGGATAATGTTGAAAGAATCTCGGGGGCTGTAATTTTTTCCATTACCAGTTTGTATAGTATACCCCAAACGTCAGTACTTATATTTTCCTCAACGAATCTTTCCCACGATTCCTTTCTTGTATTTTCCAGTAATGATTTATATTGTTCCTTTATTTCCCTATATAACTCCAAGTTTACTGTCCTTTCTTGATCCGTTATGCTTCGTTGATATATTTGCCTTCTTTTACGTAGCTTACTCCTTAGCTTTTGTAATTTTTCATTCCATATTTGGTACCTTTTGTTTTCTGTAACATATGTTTTCCGCAGAACCATATCCATAGATCGTTGTATACTCAGAGTTAATTGTTTAGCTTTCTTAGCTACGTCATCTTCAAAATTGGTCGTCTCTGGTAGTTGTAATACTTTATTTAATTCTTCCCAATTTGCATTTTTTAGTTGGTATTTCCTTTCCTTTTTATTGTAGCACTTATTTAGTTCCCCTTCTTTTTGTGTGATCAAATCAAAATATATCATATTATGATCACTCGTCATTTCCTGTGCTACTTTCCAATTAGTGATTCTTTCAGCTATATAACCTTTTGCTAAGGTTATATCTATGTTCTCCTTGGCATCAGATCTATTGTGAAAGGTATATGTATTTGCAGGCTGGTTCATAACTATTAGGTTAAAAGCGCTAATAACTTCCTCCAGTTTTTCTCCTCGATCATCTGGATTCCTACTAAACCACCAGGTAGACTTTGCGTTAGAGTCCATTGTATAAATCATGGATCTTCCTGTATACGCCTCCAATACATTTGTCATCCTGTCTAAGTGTAATTGTATGTCGTCTCTATATTGGAAGTAATGGTTGCATAATACAAACGCCACATTTCCTATAGCGATTTCCACACAGTTCAGATATTCGTCGCAGAATTGAGCTATTTTCATTATTTGAATATCTTTATTCACTATTACTAGCATAGCCTTTGGCTCATTGCCTTCTATTACTATCCTTGCAGTAGATGACATATGGATTGGTTTTCCATTGACCACATATGGCTCTTGTATGCAAAGGATATCTACACTCCTGGAAATGGAAATAAGAACACATTGACGCCGGTATGTCAGACCCACCATACTTGCTCCGGACACTGCGAGAGGGCTGTACAACCAATGATCACACGCACGGCACAGCGGACACACCAGGAACCGCGGTGTTGGCCATTGAATGGCGCTAGCTGCGCAGCGTTTGGGCACCACCACCGTCAGTGTCAGCCAGTTTGCCGTGGCATACGGAGCTCCATCGCAGTCTTTAACACTGTTAGCATGCCGCGACAGCGTGGACGTGAACCGTATGTGCAGTTGACGGACTTTGAGCGAGGGCGTATAGTGGGCATGTGGGAGGCCGGGTGGACGTACCGCCAAATTGCTCAACACGTGGGGTGTGAGGTCTCCCCGGTACATCGATGTTGTCGCCAGTGGTCAGTGGAAGGTGAACGTGCCCGTCGACCTGGGACCGGACCGCAGCGACGCACGGATGCACGCCAAGACCGTCGGATCCTACGCAGTGCCGTAGGGGACCGCACAGCCACTTCCCAGCAAATTAGGGACACTGCTGCTCCTGGGGTATCGGCGAGGACCATTCGCAACCGTCTCCATGAAGCTGGGCTACGGTCCCGCGCACCATTAGGCCGTCTTCCGCTCACGCCCCAACATCATACAGCCCGGCTCCAGTGGTGTCGCGACAGGCGTGAATGGTGGGACGAATGGAGACGTGTCGTCTTCAGCGACGAGAGTCGCTTCTGCCTTGGTGCCAATGATGGTCGTATGCGTGTTTGGCGCCGTGCAGGTGAGCGTCACAATCAGGACTGCATACGACCGAGGCACTCAGGGCCAATACCCGGTATCATGGTGTGGGGAGCGATCTCCTACACTGGCCGTACACCTCTGGTGATCGTCGAGGGGACACTGAATAGTGCACGGTACATCCAAACCGTCATCGAACCCATCGTTCTACCATTCCTAGACCGGCAAGGGAACTTGCTGTTCCAACAGGACAATGCACGTCCGCATGTATCCCGTGTCACCCAATGTGCTCTAGAAGGTGTAAGTCAACTACCCTGGTCAGCAAGATCTCCGGATCTGTCCCCCAATGAGCATGTTTAGGACTGGATGAAACGTCGTCTCACGCGGTCTGCACGTCCAGCACGAACGCTGGTCCAACTGAGGTGCCAGCTGGAAATGGCATGGCAAGCCGTTCCACAGGACTACATCCAGCATCTCTACGATCGTCTCCATGGGAGAATAGCAGCCTGCATTGCTGAGAAAGGTGGATATACACGGTACTAGTGCCGACATTGTGCATGCTCTGTTGCCTATGTCTATGTGCCTATGGTTCTGTCAGTGTGATCATGTGATGTATCTGACCCCAGGAATGTGTCAATAAAGTTTCCCCTTCCTGGGACAATGAATTCACGGTGTTCTTATTTCAATTTCCAGGAGTGTATATTCATATCCTCAATTACTTTCCTAATTTCCATCATCACTAATCGCAACCTTTGCGCATTGATTTGTCCCACTCGTACACCTTTTGTCCATTTACAATTTCTACTATTCCTCTCTTCCTGGGTTAGTTGTGTGTACTTATCCATAATTTGTCCTATTTATCAATCGTTCCCAAAACATTAAATATGTGTGGCAATGCTGTCTGTCTTTACAGTAAAATATTTTCCCTTGCACTTGGTTTTTCTTTTTAGAACTGCATGGAACGCAGATTGCTGGTTGGTTTTTCTTTCCACAGTCTTTTTTGAGATGATCCTGTTCCCCACAATGGGAACAGATAGACACTTCATTCTTGCAATATTTTGCAACATGTCCCAATTGCTGACATTTCATGCAACGGGCTACTACTATATAATCTTTCACAGAAACGGCCTGAAAGCCCACATAAACTCTCTGCTTCAAAATCAGCCATTTCCTTATTCCAGGATCAACTTCCAGTACATGGTGTACCACTCGTCTCTCTTTTGGACCTGTTATAAATTTGAATACGACACCCTTGTCGAACTCTTCCCACGTAATGTCTTCCTTACAATTTTGCTCATATAAGTTCATTTTTATATCTTGTTCTTTTTCAGTTGCTATCACAATCTATAATGATACATACAGTAATCATTTAAATTCCAATTATAAAATTGAATTAAAAGTCGACTCGTTCATATGCATTGGGTTGCCAAACTATGGGGGTCCGCGAACAAGTTGTTAGATGATAAGAGGGTCCTTGAAGCAGATGAACTTGAGAAGCATGGGAAAAAGGCATCCAGTTTTGGTTCACTTAATCGATAATTCTTTGACACTTTTCTCTGCTCTTTTTATCATTTAATGCTTCCATCCTTAATCTCAGTAACATTAACTTCCCTCCCGTCATCGACTGTTATAAAAGAATGCTGGAACACGTTAAGCACCCATAAACAAATAACTAAAGAATAGCTTCTTTATTGCAGTTTCATAAGTCAAAGAAATTCTTAATAGTAGCAAGCTAGCGTGGAGTATGCTAAAGCACGCGACAAGGTGTGTCACCTACCAGCGAACTTCGATAGCATGAGGCACGTGTCGTTGTACCTAAGCCATACTCATTCTGGAGCGCTTGGTGTGCTACTCTATTGGCGGTAAATAGTACTTATATGTGCCACATAGAAGCTGAGCAATGACTTCTATATATTCGTTCGGTGTCGTTTCGAAACACCCTGTATGTGTGTGTGTGTGTGTGTGTGTGTGTGTGTGTGTGTGTGTGTGTGTGTGTGTATAATAGATGAACGATAGTGCCTCGGTTGCGTAGATGGAAGCGTGTCTGCCTCAAGTTCAAAAGGTCCCAAATTTGAATCTCGGTCAGGATGGGATTGGGATTTCATTACGGAGGGGACTCGGTACGTAGGCCACTGTGCTGGGCCCATTGTTCCTATGCCTCCAAGTGGGGGAATCCCCGGGAGGAAGGATGAGGCGAAGGAGACAAAGGGCTGCCAACCCAAGGAGCTACGGCAGTACAGAGGGAAGGGTCCCTACAGTTTACTTGGATAGAGATTCCCTCAACAGGCCAGGACAACGAAATCGTTCCCCTACAGCGAGACGGCAACGAGCCCAACAGCCGAGCCCCAAATGTCTGGGGCTGGCAGTCCCGAAATGGTCCCAGCAGAGAAGCGAAGGAGGAGGAAGTAGTTATCCTCAGAGCATATCATCCCGCCTTGCACCGCCGAGAGATCCGCAGACACTGCTACCCTGAAAGAGACCACCAGATAAGAGATGGTATGAAATGATAATGGAGATTAAATGGAGGGACAGGAAATTCGAGGGATCTAATTAATCTACTCAGAATTCACCTAGCGACCCGGGAAAACCCCCGAAGGAACCCATGGTTAGGTAGGTCGGACACGGGAATCGAGCCCGGGCCTCCCGAATGCGGGCCACAGGGAAACCGCCTGAGCCATCCCGCTCGGTTCGGTCAGGGTGAGTTACCTGTATAAGGATTTCTCCTGGGTTTTCCCTTGTCCTGAAAGACAAATGTCTGATAAGTCTCAGCTCTATGGACCCTCGGCTCATATGAGAATTACTTCACCCATTCCCATCATCCGTTATGGCTTAAGGTTGGAGGATAAATTAAAAAGAAAGTCGATAGTGGGAACAGAAAATCACGCGAAAGCAGAAGAACTGTGCTTAATGCCAGAGCGCAATTAAACAAGGATATAGTTTTATTACACTTCAGGTAGGGATAAGTCACATTTTTGGCGTTTGTAGACTCCAGTTAAACTGATCTGTACATGTATATCACTGACCTTTCGCCAGCGTTGCCCACGTTCTTTCTAATGAATGGTTCACTGATTCAGTGAGTGTGTGAATGCATGCGTGAGTGACTGTATGTGCTTCTGCGTGAGTTGGGTGACAGCTAGGCCATACGGGCCCACGTTTTTTCTGTTTCCTAGTAGTTTGAGTTTATAAGCAAATGCTTGTTTATGAATTCCTATTGCTGTTTATAACACTGGAACAGTCAGATTTTTGAGACTACGGTAACTACAGAAGTTATTTTTCATGAAAATGAGTTTATTGTCAAAAGAAAAAAATATGTCACTACTGCCTCCAAGATTAATGGCTACCTCTAATGTATATTTATATAGGAAAGTTTATCAGTATTTTATAATTTGATGCTCTTTGTCACATTAATGTAAGGCGTACCGTTAATAACCAGCAACTGCCTGATTTCCAGGACGTTTGATGAAGCACCTACCTGCTTTCCGAGGGTTCTCCGAAGTGATTTCCGGATGAAGGGTGGTATCTTTATCCCGCAGTCTAGAGTAACCTTCCACAGTCTGAAGTATGATGGAAATGTGAATATGTGTGTATGTGGGAGGTCTAATGTACGAAACTCAAAGAATAACCACGGTACACCACATGTGTAATACACGGTAATAACCACATGTGTAAGTTAAGAGAAATATGAAAACACGAAAAGTAGAGTTTTCAAATTTCATATTTAAGGGAATATTTTAATGTAATTCGGTCAGAAGAACACTTGCACGGAGAATTTTGAGAAAGTGTGACGAAATAATAAGTTAATGTAAAAAAGAAGCTAATGGAGTTAAATAATTTGTGATAGAGCAAAACGATATAAGAAAATGTTAAGTGGAAGTGAGAAGTATTGCAAAGTGAGGTTAAATAAATCCAGGTCAGTGAAACAGCGTAATACGAATTCGAATCAACGATCAGTGATACACAAAAATTAGGTGAATAGCGAAAGCTAAGACGTGACAGACAAGTAAAAGGAAAAAAAGATACTATTAAGCGAACCAAGCACTGTGAACTGTGTAAAAGTATTGATGGACTGCGCTATTAACCCTTTCACCGATATGGATGTCATATGACGTCCAAGTTAAAATGCCCCAAACCGATATGGACGTGTATAGACGTCCTGCGCATACATGCATTTAATGCTCATTTAACGCCAATTATTTTAATCTTCTTATTTTACAATACATTTAAATTAGTTCAATAAGGGATGTAAACGTATACTTAAAGGTTTCTTTTTGAATTGTACACATCTAAACCTCGATAAACACCCAAGGGCACATCTGCAGATTCACACCAAATAATATTGGTTTACTTGCAAACTTCTTTTTCGCAGCACACTACACATTTTCGAAACGGTTGTGACTTTTTTGGTTGTGGGTGGTATGCTTTTAGGAAAGTGTTTTCTCTCAAGTATGAGGGGTGATATCGTGGTGAATTTCTTACCCCTTACATCTGAGTATTATAATACTCAATTAGGTTACAAGCTATTTATACGCACAAGTACAGGTAGATGAATGTCTTGCATGACTTTACAGCTCTGAAAATTACTAAACAATTGTGCATAGTTACATCCAGTGGTATAAAATTACTTTTTTATCATTTAACTGTTTTTCGTAAAAAGGGATAGCTAGTAATAGCTGATCCACATCACCCATATTTGACCCGCCACTTCCCCCAAACAATGGAGTAGCTAACATGCCATCTGTAGACCAGTACATGTCACTGCTAACTATATCCTAAACATCTCCTTCATAATCGCAGAACAATATTGCAGACTTTCTACATTAATATCAGAAGCCTGTATACAACATACGCAAGATAATTTATTTGCTACATTACAGGGATAAGCCATGGTTAACATTGGAATTTAACAATTTAAAATGTGTCACTCATTTAGCTCTTGATAGCTATAAGAAATCACTCTGAACACAGAGAGAGTATAAATAACTGAAATACTGAGGGAAAACAGCTGCATAAGGCTACCAGAAACCTTGGTTGAATAACACTGTAATAACAGATGCTGACAGAGAGTTTTCTTTTCAGTATAACGCAACATACACTCGTATGATTATCGCTTGGTATAGCATAAATAAACTAAACTTGAACCGGAGAAGTCGCTTGCGTAGCTAAACATACATACATTGGTTCGTATACACACAAAACAAAATGATTCAAATATTAGGCGCGTTCGGCGCAAAGAATGGCTTTTGCTACAGTGAATCAAAGTAGTGAAATTTCAACGATTTATTAATATAGTCTCTACTTTATTCTTACTGTAGATGTATACTGCCTTTAATGGGTTTTAAACCAGTCTTTGTTTCGTTTAAATAACTTAATAAATACGGAAGATACGGAATTGTATTTATGATGCATTTTTACAGCATTTAACAATTTAAATGTCTTGTTCTGTTTATTGGGTATCCGTTTCCGGCCCCTGAAGGGTTTAAATGGCCATCGGTGGCATAGCTCCATATAGACAATTTTAGCGCAAATCCCCATAGTTGTCATTGAGAAAATCATAAAATAATAACTCATTTGGCATGTGTATGATATGATATAATTTATCAAGTACTAAAACCAATTCATCTAGGTTCATTACACATTCAGGGGTTCAAAAGGGTGCAACTTTTGTAATTTCTTTGCTTACACATCTAGTGACTTAAGTTCGAACGTTCACTATGCAGAGGTGGTACAATGTTAAGAAGTTGAGTATCCACGTTGTCCATCTAAGAACTGGATAACTTAATTCCACTGCAAATAGCACCTCTGAAGTACAAAACGTTAAAGAAAGAGAAAGCATTTTAGAAAGATGTGTGTATGTGTGTGAGCGTGTATGTGTGCACGGGCGAGTACGCGAGTCACATATGTAAGTTTAGAGATATATGAAAACACGAAAAGTAGAGTTTTCAAATTTCATATTTAAGGGAATACTTTAATGGAATTCGGTCAGATGAACACTTGCACGGAGAAGTTTGAGAAAGTGTGACGAAATAATAAGTTAAAGTAAAAAAGAAGCTAATGGAGTTAAATAATTTGTGCTAGAGAAAAACGATGTAAGCAAATGGTAAGTGGAAGTGAGAAGTATTGCAAAGTGAGGTTAAATAAATCCAGGTCAGTGAAACAGTAGTAATACCAATTCGAAACAATGATCAGGGATAGCCAAAAATTAGGTGAATAGAGAAAGCTAAGACGTGACAGACAAGTAAAAGGAAAAAAGAATACTATTAAGCGAACCAAGCACTATGAACTGTGTAAAAGTATTGATGGACTGCGCTATTAGCAAATGGACCCGGGCCCAGCTAATGGATAGCCCAAGATGAATTGGTTTTAGTACTTGATAAATCATATCATATCATACACATGCCAAATGAGTTATTATATTATGATTTTCACAATGACAACTATGGGGATTTGCGCTAAAATCGTCTATATGAAGCTACGCCACGCGTCACCTGCTGAGTTTTTTTCTACACCTTTCTTCGGTAACTTCCTCAACATTTGAATAGTGGAACAATACCCGTACTTTAAAATCCCATTTCTATGACTGGGGTCAAACTAAAATCATAGTGTAGACTTAAGGGTGTCAAAAATTCTGAATAAATGCTGATAAAGAGTTAGATCCTTCCTCTTACAGGATCAAAGGAAGAAGTACAAAGATTTCGGTCAAGAGAACATTCAACGGTCGGAAACCATAGTTGGAATGCTCTAGTTCACGCCAGACGGGGATATACCTTAATTCTTAGCAGAACAACAAGTGGTCATTGTTTGAAAAAGTGCTTTACATATTTGGTATTTTACACGACGAACATTCCCAGCAGAAAAGAGCCCCATGCCAATAGTTTCTGTACCTTATATGAGTCACGGTTTTCCTTTGACACTTTGGCTTCAAATAATTAATCAGAAAGCATTTTTCAAAATTTATTTAAACGTATCTTGGAAGATTTACTAGGTTGCGTATGCCACTTACTAAGTTTCTAAAAGGGCGTTAAGGGAAGGGAGCTATGTTTTAGGGAACTTCAAAGTGTACTAAAATTCTTGCCTCCAAATTCCCATTTTTACAGATCCTTGAGAAGTGATGATAATAAACATCCAACGGAAGTGGAAAACATTAATGAAGGGTTTGTGTAAGCACCCAGTAATGTAATGCAATTGATTGAGACCTATAAAGCCGTTACATTCATATAATATGAATTTACAAAACACTTAAACTTATTTAATTCCTCATATACCTGCCATCATTCAATCCTTAAACACTATATTTGCATAATGACACAAATGTAGCATTATAAGGCTCTCTGATAAATTATTATATTAAGTTTTTATAAAATGAGAGTACTAAAACCATTTTTTATATTATTTAGTAGCACGTACAAAATACTATCTGGTTTATGTAACAAGTGGTGGTATAACAGAAGAATTTCCCATTTCCACAATAAATATTATTCTCATAATTCTCTTTTCCCGAAAAACACATTCGAGTAGAATGTTTGCCTTTCACACTGGTCCGTTCATCCTTTTACTCCTGTATTAATTTTGCAATTTTGACACAAACCATTTTATTGAAATTCCCATATAATTATTTGGACTGAAGCACGTATTAATATTATTTTACAAATTAATAATACTTTTCTTTCTTTGAAATTTTAAAGGTCTGTTACATAAATAAATTCACCTTAAATATCCTTTAGATGCTTACGGTTTCCTAAGTACATTAAATTCACATAAATTGATAGGATTTTTCCTTAGCTTAACACAACTAATATATTGAATAGTGGGGCATTGAGTTGTGCTCTCGTTCAACACAGGTCCTATACATTTTCTCTTTAATATTCGATATTCACCCAATTGTCATGATTGAACCTAAGCTGAATGGGAAATATATTTGCCCTATCTTATAGCATATTCTCTGTAATATAAATTAAAAAATGTCGTTCATAATTTCCAAGTATTGCACAGTCCTTGCATTCTAGTTGGCTGGAACCAAAAAAGAAAATTTCCGCAACTGCCTGAAAAAATATAACCTTCCCCTGGAGTCCGATAGTGTCGCACTTCTACTTCGTGACTAGTCGTGATAGGCCGCTTAACACAGCTTCTTCAGTACCTGTAGGTCCGATAGCATGTGTTCACTACAAACTGTTGCACAACAAACATGACTCTCTCTCAAGATTCTATTGAAAAATTAAACAGATTATAAAAGTGCTTTCTTGTGCAATGAAGAACTCAAATTGCTATAGGTAGTGGGATTAAATGTAAGGCAGACTATTGAGGAGTCCACGTGGTAAAGAACTTTAGCCAACTAAATCATTAGACCTAGATCCTACGGTTTCCTGTTAGTTATGGGGAAATTTAACACACTGAACTATGACATTGATCAAGACAGTTGGACGATTATGAATAATGTGGATGCCAGAAGCTGCAGGAGAAGGTAAAAAAGAGATCTGAGATCTGATCTCTAAGTAAAACTTTCTTCATAGCACGTGTTTTTTACTTTTATCTGGTCTTGATGAATGCTACCTTATATGTTTGTAGCAATATTTCGTATGTGCTGCTAGATCGAACTTGTAACAACAGGACTGACGAGCAATCTTTAATACACCTACATTATCAATACTTCTGGCGAAAGTCTGGTAGCGGTACATACAAACGGTCTGTTCCAAGTCGAGCAGAAAAGCCGCACATACTCCACAACGAAACACGTCCTGGGACAACTACACCATGTCCAGAACAGAACGTAGAGTGCATTACATCTGTGAAATGGAAAATCGGTAAATTTGGTATGAAATTTAGCTCCCTTATCTTTCAGTAAATGATTATTACGTTTTACAATATATAATTTGATTTTTGGGGTAAATAATGTGTTACAATTTCATGTTGAAATGTTAAAGCGAGAGTGGTGTTCAAAGACTCATACATATTTATTTAGTAGTTTGGGCTCAATTAATGACTATTGCTTTAGATTTTAATGTTAGAGCTTTTGCATAAAATTAAGCTTAGCATATAAAGCAAATTAATAAGCGTCAATGTCTCTATGTACATAATAATGTAAAAAGTAGTTGCTGAAACAGAGTAAGCTAAATTTTAAGGTTAAATATTATGTGACATAGCTTGCAATGATTTCCTAGTTGAAGCTAAAGGGGAATTTTTTCTGATTAAATTGGTTATGAGGTTTAAAAATTGAAACATTTCGTTGGAAGTAACAGAAAGTTCCATATCATTTATTCTCTTACCCTTTTTGTTAAACAATTCATTTGATTATCGCAATTAAGTGGTCATATTAGCTGGAAAATATGAGTGTGGGAGAGATTTGTCATACAGGCTACAAGAAAGGGTCAACAAAGAAAACTTCGTAGCAAGTAACTGTCTCCATTCAATGATGTTAAGTATCTATATTATATTTTCTAAAATACAATAACAATAATTTGCAAAATCAGTTGAAATTCAGAAAAAAACTGTAAACTTGCTATACAATAACTTTTGCTAACACAGTATAACTAAATGAGCTTTGGAAATTTGAATAGTCTGATGTATAATCTGAGGCTACATTTTAGCCATTAAATAATGTTGTAAGTTAAATCTAATCATAGGGATCATGTCATATATAATTATGTAAAATTGGAGTACTGCAACTCACAAAACTGTGTTTTGAATGTAATAATATTTTTGCCTATGTGGAAACGTTTCTGATTCCGAAGTTTACGATCAATTAAAAACTTTCTTTGGGAAATACAAGGCGCGCTGTTTACAACATTTAGCAAGAAACTGCTTTGTATTTCGGAGGGGGGGGGGGGGGTAAAAATCTATTGTTCTATTTTATATGTTCAGAAAATGTCACTAGCGGTAGACGGAGTAGTTGTACTGCATGGTTAGAGAATATTACACGTCATCCAGGGAGTCAGTAGCCCGCCTCGGTGACGTACATGGTAGCGTGTCTGCCTCACGTTCAAGAGGTTCCGAGTTCGAATCTCGGTCAGGGTGAATTAACTGGATAGGGGTTTTCCCGGTTTTTTCCGTTATCCTGGAAGACGAATGTCGAGTAGCTCTAAGCTCCACAGACCCCGGACTCATTTGAGCATCATTTCACCCATTTCACTCATCGTCTGATATGACTTAACATTGGAGGACGTAAATTACAACAACAACAACAACAACAAAATCAAGGGAGTCATCTGATGTAGCTGTAAAACCAATAAAAATAATTTAAAGTGACATCATACCAGATCGAGGCTTTCAAAATAAGGCGAATATAATAGGGAGAATATAGCCAATAGGGATAGAGGGCACTGAACTTATGCTAGGAGTCGAAATACTATATAAGTAAGTTTAGAGAGATCATAAAGGCAGTTATCCAGATAGATTTCGGGCAGTCTTCGCGCAAGGCCACATGCCGTAGATATTCCCGCCTCAGTTAAATATGTAACGGAGAAATAGAAAAGTATTATATTTAACAAGTCCTGCCCCGCCGCTAAGATAAAAAAAATAAGTAGTGCAATTTAAATTACCCGAATATTTCGGCAAACATTAGATCGACTTGCCAGGAACATTTTCAACATATGCGAGTAATGTTACAATCGAGATTAGCGAGCTCAGTGTACGTTTTTATACCTGCTCCTACTTCCTCGACCTGAGATCTACATTCCAGCTTACCACCATAAGCAAAGTTTTTGCCTCTCCTCTGAGGGCGTCCCAGGCAGCGTAAAAGCCACACAAAGGTCGTGAATCTACAGAGACAGCAAACCTGGACCAGAAGAGACGCCGGAAACGGACTTTGAACTATACTGTATGCCCACGACAAGAAGGGCAATGAAGGAGCTTGAAATGTTTATCTGCTCTGTTATTGGATCTGTTTATTAGTAAATGAGTGTATGAGAGTGCATATGAGTCACCCATGCTGCCAAATCTGATGCTTGTTGCAGTAAATACAGCGATAGGTATTATGTATGGGTGAGTTATGTGGCAACACTTGTGTATTCTAAACGACCCTTCCAGCCTTGTAATACTCGGAAGTCGAACATAAACACCGAGAAGCCGGCAAAAGTGGTTGCGTTACACATTTCTCTAGTTTATCGCCTTGTCCAGGGCAAGCAGTATCAGCCTGCAGGTATCATCATCCAAAATTGCAGGTAGCTCAGAAGCGCATCGACTAACCCAAGTCGTCACCTATCGTAACACTGGAACTGAAACGCAATAGGAGTTATAAATCATTTATAATCGTTTATAATTTAACTGCAGTGTACATGCCGAATCATGGTTCTCCAAAACACATAAAACCTCATAACGTAACTTCGTATTTTATTTAACAACACGCTTCTCGGTTGTCATTCATACTAATATTAAAATTTTCATGAAATGGAATATAGAAAGATACAAAATTCCAGAATGTTCCTATTAAGAGCTGCTCCAGTAACAGTTACATAATCAGAATAAAAATATGGTTCTTTACATGTCCTATAAAAATAAAAATTGGGAACGTCGAAAAGAAAAGGATTATGACCACCAGTGAGTGATTTACCCCTTTGCTCATGATCACATTAAGCTTATACATACAGATAAGAGTAGGTTTTGTACTTAGTGACCTCGTGAGGAAGATAATGTTGCCTGTAGTGGACGGATAAACCCCCTACCAAAACAAACAGAAGCAGAACAGGCTGCGCTCACTTCTAACACACAGTCAACACCTAATATTAGCACAGCTCAACGATAAGACAAAAATTGATACAAACAATATAGTTGGTATAGAGTATGGATCTCAACCTTAGACTATAGTGAAAAAACAATCAGTAGGGAAAACACCGTACTAAAAGAGAAAGAGGAGTCTTGAACCCTATGTATAGGGTATCTAAAGTTGTGCGATTACGTCTCCAAATGTTGGTTATTATGTAAATACGTAAAGCTTAGGAAGAATCATAAATTCCATTAAGCCATTCTTAGGTATCCTTTGCAAACCCTGAGTTAAATTTAAATAAATGTTAAGTGTCTAAATAATTGCAAAACAAATCAGTAGGACATATCTGGGAGAAAGCTTAAATGTCCGATATTAGAGTAGCTACAAAATAAGAATGAGCATGGATTGAGCCAATACGGTTATCTTATTGTCTTGGTTTTGACAGTTCCACTGCAAGCTGGCGACAGAACTGGAAGATATATGTGTCTTTGTATCTCCTAATCCACCTAGGAAGTATCATACAGATGCTGAAATGTACAGTGATACAATGCTAACAGAGAAGCTCGCTCAATATTTCATCATGTGTGCGAGAACATACAATATTATGGCACAACCTGAACTTTAAAACCTTGAACTGGAGAACAGTTTGCTTATGTAGCTATCGTTCATATGCACACAAAACAAAATGATTCAAATTAGATACGTTCTGCGAAATAAGGTGTCTGCTACAGTGAAACAGAATAGTAACTTTCAACGATTTGTAAATATAGTTTCTGTTTTAATGATATTTTTATTTATTTAGTTTAGTCCTCCAAGGTTAAGTCATATCGGACGGCGGATGAAATGGGTGAAATGATCTAAAATGAGTCCAGGGTCCATGGAGCTTAGAGCTACCCGACATTCGTCTTTAAGGATAAGGGAAAACCCCGGAAAAATCTTATCCAGGTAACTCACCCTGGCCGAGATTTGAACTTGGGACCTCTTATACGTGAGGCAGACATGCCACCATCTACACATTAATGATTCCATATTTGTGTACTGCCTGTGATGGATTTTAAACTAATTTTTGTTTCATTAAAATATTTAGTAATACGTATTTATGAAGCATTTTTTCACCATGAACCACCTGTACTTCTAATGTTCATTGTGTGCAGAAATTTTAGACTTGCAGCAATAATATCGCTTCTTTCAAGCAGAAATTTGCGACCATGTTTGGCTCTCCTATATTTTAACCCAAGAGATTTCAGAATATTATACATGGAAGATACAGAATCTGTATGTTGTATTTCCCCCCTCATTAGATTGCAGACTTTTGGCAGTTGGATGTTATCCCTTGTTATAGAAATCATAAATTGTTCTACGTGAAACACGCTTTTGAAAATTGTCTAAGTGGGTAGCACGGTTTTTAGCTGCCCGATGTTTCCCTGGAGATCTAAATATGAAAACTTCTCTCAATTTGGTAAACTGTTTGCATTCTTTTACAAGCTCGTAACATTTATTCTCAACTCTGAGCGAAATTTGTATTTTAGAAACTGTCTTTAATTGACATATGTTTGAAAAAGTAATACACATTAATAAGAATACGTGTAGCATATTTATGTAGAACCTTATGAGTTGTTTCTCAGTTACTATTAGGCGCGCCAGTACTAGTCTTGCTAAGCGGTATATTTCCTAATTTTGAAAAACACTTATTCGCTCATAAAAGATCACCACTTTACTGAATACAAGGTACAAAATGCAACTGCAGCATAGTACGTGTGTGTTTTTCTTCACTGACGGCTAATAATTCTTTTCTTTCTAAGCAGACGCCTTATCTTTCGATATCTCCGAAACCAGGTGTGCTACAAACATGGGATTTGGACAGTAATCCTCAGCAAAAATAGCTCTGTAACATGGGAAAAACAAAATAATTCCTTAATTTGTACCTTTAGAGCGTGCACAGAAATTAGCCGCATGGTTCGGTAAAGCGAGCCAGTACAGCATTGCACGCACCGCATTGGCTAGAAGCGATACAACAGCCACGGCTTGCCCGCCTTATGTTTATTCCTATTTTGCAACTACCTAAGCTCCTATTACAGATGCTTTATTTATGACCTCTTAGAGATGCAACATTTCTAAAACCTTAACAATAAATACTTTTTTAGCAACAAACTATGTCATTTCAATAAAAAATGCAGTTGCTCTCTCCGTTACAAGCAGTTTATTTTTTAGACATCCAGACATCAGTAAACCAAAGTAACAGTGCGTGTACGATTGCACGTCATTTGAATCGAAAGCAATTATCTTGGTAGCGTTCATTAAAAGATGCTTGGTTGGCTTCCCGGGGGCGTAATGCATAGGAGGATTCACAACTCCCTTCATTGAGGCAAGCCCTAACGTACAAAAAAAAAAAAAAAAGTCATGTGTAACATATGTTTATTAAAGAAGAACACGTGAAGATGCAACAAAAAACCAAAAAGCTTCAAACTAGGTGAAGTTTACATTAATAATAAAGATAACTGAGTTATAAATGACTGTCGCTTTACTTACGGCATCCGACAATTAAATGTGTAGTGAGTAAAGAAGCTTTATATAGGATAACAAGAAGTATAGGGAATAATAAGCATACTAAGCAACAGCTGTCAGAAAAATGAGTAGAGAAGGTCTTGTGAATGTAGCACTTTATATTCTTAGAAAAGCGACCACGTTTCTTTGTGTGTGAACAACGATAATTTAAATACTACACCTGGAGTTGGGTTTAAGTTCAGTTATCTTCAAAGAATTAAACACTAATAATTAAAGAATTTCTCCTAAGTTGCTTTCACATGTAAAATATTCAACATCTTTATTCTAATTAAATGACACTTTCGATTCGGTAAATATCGGAAGCATTCGATAACGCTGTGTTCACAATATACGCTTTGGAAGGCTAGAGTCAGACTGAAAAGTTCAATTATTTGAATCCCAGTTATGGAATTAAAGTTTGCAGTCTGACTCTACCCTTCTATACTTTGTCCTACACACGACTAGTGTGAAAGAACAATTAATTTTTCAAATATACGATATGATTCAACGCATTTCAAAACTATGCGATAGATAAGGAGATGTCTTGCAGGTTAGCCGTATGCACGATTGCTGTGCGGTACAACGCATGTGCAGGGGACTTCTCTTCGAGACTCCGAAGTGTGAACATCTCTTCGTGGACACGCAGCATGGGAAAGAAGAACGCCGGCAAGAAGAAGAAGCACAGCCAGCCACCGAAGAAAGGCTCAACACAGACGTCACCAGCCAACTCCGACGCACTGTCACTCGTCCCGCAGCCACATTCAGCGGCCGAGAAGAAACGTACAGGGGGTGGCCGGGAGTGTTTGAGCTTCTCGAACAGCCTCTCCGATACCACCGGTCTCTCGCCAGGTGCCCAGCACTCAGCCGTCCCCCTCGGCACCTGGGCTATCCTGCAGCACATCACCGGTCACCACGTCAACGTCTGCAGACAACTTCAGCCACCCTCACCTACAGTCGTCGGTACCCGCGCACCTTCACCGCAGCCGCAGCCAGCAACTGAGTCTCCAGCAATCCTCACCGCCGTCATTGTTGAAGTTCCTCGCCTTCTCCCCATTCGCTTTGTCCACACAGCCGCATCACACCAGTGGCCCTATGTAATGAGAGCAATCAGGATCACCACCCGGGGAGTCCCCACCACCCTTGTGTGAATTCAGTTCACCGATGCAGGGCAATGCCATGCTGCCTTGAACACCGGCCTGCCCTTGTTAGGGCAACGCTTGGTAGTGGAAACCAGCAAGCATCTGCAACACTTCCCCTGCAGAAGATGCTGCGCGTATGGGCATGAAGACTCCATCTGCACTGTGCCACCGAGGTACCACTACTGTGGTACCTCCTCACTCACATCAGAATGCAGAGAACACGATTTACACCGTCGCTGCCGATACTGCGCTACCTGCAGGGGCTTCGGCCACTACACGGGACAGTCGCACTACCCTCTCTAACCTAGCACAACACAGCCAGCACGAGGGACCGCAGCCACCAACGCTGACCACATCACTGTTTCGCCCGATCTACTACTCCTTCTGCAAGAGTTGCGCGACGAACTTCGGCACAGAACACACTAGGAGAGTTTCGCAGCCAACACCTTACCCAGTACCTCTTCTGAAGAGACCTCCGAGTGGAGGTCCTGAACACCAACACTCGCATAGGTAATCTGGAAGATGCAGTCACCGCCGTCATCGCCAACCACGCTGCCACCGCTGATACATTACAGCATCTGTCTACAAGACTCGACTCCATCGTTACTCACAACCAAGTAATCACCGACATCCACAAAGACGTTCAAGGAATCTCATCTACCGCAGCTACCAACCAGGGTGCTCTCCTCTCACTCAAACGGAAGGCTCAACACCTAGCAACGCAAATCGCCGACATCAGGAGTACAGAACCATCACAACTCACTGATCTACGAAACGTGACTAAAGAACTGCACTAATATATCACAACCAAAATCAATACAGCACTGACGAGATCCGTGACAATCTTGATGGGATCCTTCAGGAACAAGTGCAGCTTCACCGGAGAATTACCGATCTCCAGCACGTCACATCGCTGACTGCACACTACAACGCGACTTGAACTTCAAGGAACAAGCTGGCTCCAATCTTCGCCTTAATTTTGAGTCCAGCTTGACTAATTACACCAAGGACTTATGCCCCCCCTACTGTCATTACCAATGAGACTTTGTTTCCACAAGTAGCATACTACTCCCACGCGCCTCGATCAGGACCTTCGTCATGAGATCGACGCCTGGCCAACTTTCCTTGCCCGCCCGCTGCTATCAGCAGCCGGCTCTGCAATTTCATCTATAATAACGGAAGTGCCCTAGCGGGATCCCGGTAGGCTATTATAGAGCCACAACCACTCTCCTATTCCTATTTTCACCTCTACTACTTCCTATCAACACCTCTGATTTAATTAAATAAATTGTTTTCGCAAAAAATAAAAAAATAAAATAATGTGCCTCATAAGTGGACTAACAAGAGTGCGAATCCTTGATTTGAATGGTTTTTTTATTGCTGTTACTTTAATAGCAATGCTGTGTCTTTCTTGCAGAAGATAAATAACATTTTAAACACACTCATTTATAAAAAATGCAAATAACATATTCTTATCGATTTCAAAATAAATGCAACGTTGTTGGAGAATAGTCTTAATATTGGTTGAATAAGCACTTGGGCTCATTGATCTGTTATGAAAGATGCTGGCATATAATACGAAGCCTCTAGTAAAAATTTCACTAGGCGTTTGGTCTCAACCATGTCCCGTAGAATGAGGGCAGTAATAGACGCAGAGCGTTTACACACTCGCTGCTAAGTTAATTTCCATTTTATTTTACATATAGAGGTAGAACATTTATTTCTGTTAGTTTAAAAATAGTAGAGTGTTTCAGTTTCTAATAAAATCAAGTAAACCTTAGCAATTTGAAGCTATGTTACAATATGCGTAATACATATTTCATATAGATTAGGACTTCACGGGTGATCAACCGCGTAAACTTCTTTACTCAGTTCCTGAAGAAGGCCATGGACTGCACAATGGCCGAAGGCTCGGCTTTTATAAATTTGACTGATCACCCGTGGATCCTTAATCAGTAACGTTTGCTGCGAAAGCTTCAAGTATCACATTTCGTATTTCTACAATAAACATCAAAATGATGTCTGGGATTTGAACTTTTTGTTGTTCCATTTATACTCCGCCTGTAACCGCAATGATTATATAGGCGGCCGTTCTCCTTTGGAACATATCGAAGGTGTTAACTCGTATTCGTTGGGTTTTAATCATCAGATCAGCACACATTCGCACTCTCATTCATGTTTGCAGACTCTGGAGAAGATGGGGAATTATCTTCGTTGGAGAAAATCCCCACCCCAGCCGAGAATCGAACCCGGACCCCTCGTACGACAGGCAGATAGATGCTGCACCGACTGAGCTACGGGGCCAGCCTTGAAACTTTGTAGTACTAGCTCCTACGTACTTGTCAATAACCACTGTGCACGTTCACCTCAAGCTTAGTGAGACTCAATTATGAGTTAATTTGGAAACTCAACTTTTTGCTCACATTACAGCGTGTGAAAAAGAAAGGGATTTCCTCTGCGGATATGTACAAAACATATGAAACAATACACAGTATGTAATCATTGTCATTATTACTTTGCCGTCCCATTTTAATTCTCGGTCCGCCGAAATAGCGCCTATCTAAAATTCCTAACTTCAGACTTTTTGTGAAAGCCAATAACCGCTTAAACTTTCTGAAATTAAATTAAACATTTGCTGGAAATTGACTTTTTGATATACCAAGAAATTTACTTTGAAAATTAAAGCAAACTTCAGTGAGCTACTCCAATTAAAACAACACATAGCATGAAATGCCGGTTTTAGTTTATGTTCTAGGCTAATAATTAACGTAAAATTAGAGAAATGTTAAATAAATTCTGAAAAGAGAGTAATTATTTCCCGAAAAGACATTAATGTAAAAAACAACATTAATTGTGTACGTTTGTCTTTCATGTATTTTAATATGACTTATGAATATTTGAAGCTCCGTATTATGCTGAAAACTCAAATGACTTTCAATTTAGTTTCATATTCTGCTTATCGCCCATGAGCAACAAACCAATGTTATTTGAGGCAATTTTGATGTATCTTAATGAAAGCTTTATCTGACGTATTGTCACCTATTTGATTCTCGTAGTGCTGTGACGTCACAGGTGGCTTAAGGCGTGTAGTTGGATATAGGTGTTCGTTCTCAATGTGAGTGCAAGCTTTGAAGGAATCGGGCGTTTCACCCCAGGTTCACAAGTAAGAGGGCCATTGGGCTATGCATGTAATTAGGGAATGATGCTATAACTTATCTATGCAATCAACTTTTATCTCTAGAGAATACCTCTGTTTGCACCTCTCATGCTTATACCATTTCAGCAATGTCCACGCATGTTCGATTTGTTCATCCGCCAAGGTAGAAATTCCTAAATCTATGGACATCCCGAAACAAAACATGACAGTGTAGCCAGCGTAAACTTCTTGCCCACGGATATATTGCTTCGACTTTTACAATAATTGCTGGTGCTGGTGCCCTCTTATTCAATATGTCTGTGTATTTGAATATGCATGTATCCGAACATTAAGTGAAAGCTCCAAAATAATTGATATTCAAGTCTTATTATAGGCCTAGTGGTGATGATGAGGATGATGATGATGTGTATATAACAGCGATCAACTATGAGGTCATCAGCGCCCTTTGAAAAACCTTAGCATGGCAATAGCCAGAGTTAAATTCAACTATAAATTACGAAAATCAAAATAAAGTAGCAAATAAAATAAATAAGCACAATTGGAAAGTAAACCAATTGAACATTAAAAATAATATTAAGCGCCAAAAGGCATAAAAACTGTCTTCTTTTTGGAATACTATAAGTTATGAAAAACGAGACTGCCTGCCCAGCAGTCGTCCAATAAATTTGCCACTTATTTTCGGTGTTGGGCTAACACTCTTCACTCTTCACTGTCATTCAAGCAACGAGGGAAGGATCTTCCTGCTCCATATCCGCTATGGAGGACGATTGCTTTATAAATGAAAATTTCGGTTCGAGACCCTCGAACCAATCGTAAGCTGCGATCGACGGACTGAGTCCTCCCCAGATAGATTCTTGCGAAGATGTTCTCTGAGGAGATGGTCTCGGACTTCTACGCTGGACAGCTGTCTTCTAGTGGTCTTATTATTTTTCCTAAGGAAGTCAGTTCTTTCATATGAGGCCTTTAATTTTCTTGGCGATGCATTATATATTACTGGTGCACATGTCGTTCTTTTCGTCGATAATTTCGGCGTTGTGTTGGCTGAAACGTTCTTGTTAGGTCCAACTTGGTAAGCGTGCTGGCGACTACTGCTTTAGCTGGTGTAATTGCTATTTCTGCAATTATTGCCCCGTTTAAGTCGCCAGTTTGTTTTGCGATTTCACGTCTAGGTACCAGCTTAGCTGCAACCATACTGTAAGTAACGGTTCTAGAGACAGAAAGCTGACGAATATGCAAGAGCTTCCGAGCATTCAAGAAGGACACTTCCTCTCTTACCCTTATGTCTTGGATCATTTTCCCCTCCATAAAACGGGGGAATTTTCTGGCGTTAGATGAATGATTACCTCTGCAGTTGACACTGGTTACAGGTGAAATAAGTGCATCATCATCATTGAGTTCCCCGCAGTCAGCGCAGGTATCAACTCCATTACAAGAATCACTTGTGTGGCCACAGCGCTGATGTTTGTAAGATCTCAATGCTTGGATATATAAGGCCTCAGTTCAATAGCTTCTTACCATGCCTAATCCTTTGCAGGACATCTACAGGATCAAAGGTAAGAAAGAGGGTACGAGATGGCATCAGTTCATCTGCTTCTTTGCGGTGGACTCGATATACATAGGTCACACCTTGTTCCATCAGGTATTTTTAATCTCCTTGTTGGACATTCCGTCGAATTGTCGTCCAATTGTCCAATTCCGTCCAATTGTCCAATTGGACATTCCGTCCAATTCCGTCCAATGTGCTCCACAATTGCAAAAGTTTCCGATGGCATGCTCACATGCGGGCCACCACATCGGCTTAGGTGAAAGTCCCAGCCTGTACCTTGCTCACCTCAGGGTCTCACCTCCCAATGTACAGACAGGAGGACCCAATCTCGCCTTCAGGAGTGCATCAGCTCATGCAAATGACCCCTCCCAGAAACTGACTTTTATCAGCTGGTACGAACACAGTCCTACATGATAACCAAGGACTGGGACTTACGCATTACCCATTCATCCCTTGCGCTCCTTTGCGCTAGGTATTTATCAGAATTGTGTTTAGAGAGGCAAATGTCAGAGGACCAAGCACGTTTGTAGACTAAAGGTATTCAGGAGTTCGGCATAAGCCCTCTCATCACTAAATAAGCACAGAAAACTAAAAGCTAAAATGCTCAGGAAAGTTTTTTATTGGGAAAACTGCAGTCGAAAATAAGAAAATGCTCCGTAAGAAAGAATTCTTAATCTTCAACAGTTTTATTTCTGTACTCATTCGGTGCGAAAGAATTCCAGACATAGGTATTTAAAATTCGTGCAATTATAGCGTGACTTTTAAAATACTATGCTAAATTATGTTTTAATTGGAAATATAATTGAAATTTAATAAAACAATAACATTTGAAATATTGATTAATTAGGTTGACAGTACCTTTACCCATTTCCACGCCCTAGAGCAAACAACAAGAAATTTGGGCTAAAAACAATTTTTCAGTAGTACCAATGAACGAGATTGGCAGCTGGATTGTATGTTAAAAAACCCGCTACGTATTAAACTAGTATATATCACTCAAAATTACTTGCAGTATGATTCCACGCATTCTAGTGCTCAGTATTTGACAATATTCCATATCCGATATTATTCAATCATAAAGAAAACTTAGTAATTCCATTAACTACTTTTTTAGATAATGGTTTGTTCTCGACACACCAATCATTTCAATATTTCAATAAGTTATTGATGGATACTCCAGCTCTCTAAAGTTGTTATATCTAAAGGCATGGTGGACTTCTAAAAGAGCTACTCGGTGCACAACTTTCCAACTTTTCATTCGAAGTAGCTCTTTTATTTCATTCGGAAGCATCTGAAAGAATATAACAAGCTGGAACTTTAGTGAACTGTTTGACATAAGCTTTAGAACTTTGGGATTTCATTTTGCATTTCCAATGTTACCCGGAACATTGGTCATGGTCCCGGATGCCATAGGCATAAGATTACCTTTTGAGTTTGAGAGGAAAGCAATATAACACACAATCGAGAAATGATGAAACAGAGGAATTTTACTGTCCTCAGAGCTGTCACCTGTAAACGTTTACTGTTGCCTTTAGAATCTAGTTCCCTAAGCTAGTATGGTAGCGAAAAGCTTGACGTCCTTATTGTAAAACGGCTGATTAACTCTGTATTTCTTGGTGGCTTCTACCTAACATGTTCATGCTTCACTGTGCTTTCCTACCTTTCATGTGAAGTGTCATTTTCTGAAACTCAGAGGACTCCACTGATAATTGTAACTCATTTCAATACCTAGTTTCAACTTATACTGTCCTTATTTTAATCCTGCACACTTGTCACGTAACATAGTGTATTATATTCAGTAGGTGCTAATTTATGAATAAGTTTTTATATATATATATATTCCTTTCATTCAACAAAAGTACATTTTATATACAAGCTTCTCTAAAATATTAATCGTTCATAAGTATCCAAATGATTGAAAATTAATAGTAATTTATTGAAAATACTAACGAATTCAATTTAGTGTCTATACATTCACTCAATTGATTACTCATTTGTCGAAACACTGTTTCTTTCTTAGATGTCTATATATTGGTTGCCCACATAACTGTGCGACTTTAAATATCTCCAAATGAAACAAAATATGAAACTTCCAATTGGGCAGGAATGCACCTATGTCAGGAGCTCACACAATGAGAAGGTATGCACAAACCATAAAGGCTTTTTAAACGGAACATGCATGTCTATTCTAGCAAAATGATAACTATAGCTACAATTAGTGACAACACACTTGGTTTCGCTTTTCAAAACACATTTCCTAGTGACCTATAGCTCTCAGAAACTTCATCGTTGTGCATTACATTCTGCATATAAAATGCACCCACAAATTACCAGTGGTGTCTTGTCTGATGAAACCGTGACACTTAAACAGATGTACCAAGTGCCCTCCATTTGCATCAATACACTTTTGTAATCAGCTAACAAGATAGTGCTGCACGGATTACAGTGCTTCTACAGATATTGCCGCACACTACGCAATAATACGATGTTGCATATCTTCTACTGTCATTGGCGGTTTTTGATACACTCTGTCTTTCACTGTGCCCCAGAGAAAGGAGTATAATGGCGTCAAGTCTTGGGACCGAGCTGGATATCTCACACTACCTCCGCAACCTATACACCTATTTGAAAAATTCGTATCCACAACGTCTCTGGAAACTTGTGCATGATTTGTGGAACATCCATCATGCTGGAACCATTGATAGACGCGTTTTCAATCCCGCAGCCTCCATGAATAGAGGTAGAATATATTGCATGTAGAATATGTTTCAAATCAGAGTTTCTCTCCATCAGAGACTCCATTTCTGTAATACTTGTATTACAAGTTCCTTCACCAGCACATAATTTGGCTTTCACATCTTCCACGATGCTTTTTTTTACGTCCTCCAGCGTTAAGTCATAACGGACGATGAATGAAATGGCTGAAATGATGCTAAAATGAGTGCGGGGTCAATGGAGCTAGAGTTATCTGTCGTTCGTCTTTCAGGATAAGGGAAAACTCCGGAAAAACCTTATCTATGTAATTCACCCTGAACGAGATTCGAGCTTAGGACCTCTTGAACGCGAGGCCAAAATCATGTCGCACGATATATAAAATTGGTGAAATGGTGCTCCAAAGAGTCCGGTCAATGGAGCTTAGAGTTACCCGACATTCGTCTTTCAGGATATGGGAAAACCCCGGAAAACCCCTTATCCACGTAACTCACCCTGACCGAGAGCCGCTCTTAAACGCGAAGCCAAACGATTGCATTACATGTTGTATTACTATAAACAGAAACGAATGTTTAGTCTACAACATCGGGTAAAATGGCATATCCACTGCCCTCACGGCTGTTTCTGAACTCTCTACTGCTCTGAATTTGTAAGAAGTTCGAACGACGTGAAACAAATCGCTCGGAGTAATATACTGCTGCTGGTGCAACCACTTCGTGACATCACCTTTTTTATTTTTTTTTTTTTTTAACAAAGGTTAGTTAAAATGGGATACCTATTCCCAAGTTGTAAAGCTTTAAACCCAGAAGAAGTTGAAGAATTTCGTGCGTAAATTATACTCTGTATTCAATGGAAAAATATTTTGACTATTAGCAGTGGCGGTCGCCGTGATTTTTCCGGATAAGCTTATAGTTATAATAAGTAAATTACAGATATAGTAGAAACGCAATATTTACTTTAGCTTTAGATACTTGTAAAGTTAATCAACGGATCGATCCCTCATGCTGGCAAATGGCTTGATGACGTCATCAGCAAATGAAGACGTTCGCATTCAATAGACGCTGTAGCTAAAGCTATAACCCCCGACCTGACCTATTGTGCTCCTTAGGTAAGACTTCGCTTTGTTCTAGTAAGAGCACTACAACTTGCAGAAGGACGTCTGCAGCTAAGATGATTAGTCTCGAAATTTCAGGCAGTACTTTCCAGTTTTATAATTTCAGTTACACATCAAGACCATTACCTGTCGTCAAAGTAAAAAGATAGCTCATTTCAAAATTTTGACAAGTGAAAATACACACATTATAATGAGGCTAGCTCCTCGGCGGGAAAATGTTTTCTAAAGACCCTGGAAGTGAAAACCTTTCTGAATGAAAAAAAAAACAATTTTTGCAATGTATTGAAGATAGACACTCAATAACGTTAACGGAAATGAAAATGTTATATTTCGAAGCAGTTTGATCAAACTTTATGGACGCAAGACTCAAACGCGCATGTATCTTGTTCTATATGACAGAGCACAGTGATTGGTTCATATGATTTTAAAGTGTAGCATTATTAAGAGTTATTGCATGAATATTAAATGTTGGTAGATGAAATTATATTTATTATATAGATTGTATAATAAATGAATTTGAATTATATTTAATTTCATTATTAGTTGTATTAGCTAGATTAACTAAAAGTGCTCAAATCCCATTTTCAGCATGACTTCCTGCAGCTACTACGCACACTGATAACAGTAGGAATTCACTTATCAAATATTTTAACCAAAATAATTTGACGTAAGTATGTATGCAGGAAAGTCTAAATTTTGAAAAAGTATTCAACATCTTTAATATATTTTACAATACTCATTAATACAACATTTAATGTGCGCACAACAATATGCGAATGAATTTGGGGGCATGACTCAACCAGAATACTGACCACCCAGTTTCCTTTATCTAAGTAAGTTGTATTCAGTGCAAGATGCTAATTAAGGTTTGCCTTAGTGAATGCCAATGAATTTATTTTTATATTTTTAGCAGCTACTGATACCCATTATCCTCACTCCATCAAAATTTCGATAACGAAGTTTCACAGAAAATGTGTATTGCGGTCTGCTAAAAAATGCTTATCCACGTTAGTGCCTCTTTAGCTTTTTCTTTCAATCGCAACTCTCGTAACTGCAAAATTAAACACACGATAAATACCATACTTGAAATTAAGTTTAGCATCCTCCAAGGATTCAATGCAAAGGCATTCTAGAAAATCTCTCATCTCATCTATATTTTATGATAAAAATGTGTTACTTTTTATTTGTTTAAAGTTTTCTCTTAGAAATAGGAGCGACAATTCCTCATTAGGATTTAATTTGTTAAAGTTCTGTGCCTTAGTAAACATAACTGAGATAGACAAGATCTCTCTTTAAAAGAAAATATTTATTTTAAAAAGGTTTGTGGCATTAGCAATTCCCAAGAAATTCGCCGTAACTAGTTTCAACAGTCAGTACTTTGCAGTTTATGAAAGCGATCTTACTATTTATTTCTCGCCATTCATGGAAAGAAAATGGAATTTCAAATGCACCAAATAATCCTCTCTCTCTAGAGATCTGACTACCGCTCCTGCTTGTAGTATTTCCTTTGTACCCACATGCCTCCATTAGCATATGTAGCTAGAAATTTAAGCCGTTCGAAGCATAGTTGATGGAAATTATGACACAAAATTTTATGTAAAAGAATTTTTGTTGTCTTTTTTATGCTGCGTAAATATATAACATGATGGTTTTCCGGTGCGCGAACATGTGAAGTATAATTGTCCGTGACAAACACAGAAATTCCAAGCGAATTCTGCAACATTCCAACGATTGCCCTTGTGATTATTTATGGACATCGCAAAGGCCAAATGCAGGAAATTAATATTTTGTCTAATCTTCGAAAGCTGTATCAACATGCTACATAAACAAATTCAGTCTTCATAGCAAACGATAAACTTTATTTAATAAAATATAATAAGTGAAATATATTTCAAGACTTTGGAAAGAATGTACTTTTTAGTGCTTTTGTTTGTCGAAAATAAAAGGTGTATATGTTCCGTGAAAATTTGCGTGTGTACTATTTATATTTGGTTAATAACTCAATCCATTATCACTTCAGTGTGCCATTCTCTATGAACAAATATTTTTAGTGTTACACTGCGTTCAGAAATGAAATTTGTGTCTAATCTGCGAAAGGTATATCATCATGCTATATAAAGAATCAATCTTGATAACAAACGATAAACGTTATTTTAAAGAAATATGGTAAGTGAAATATCTTTGAAGACTTTGGCAAGGCATGGAATATGTCCCTACTTTGTAATGCTTTTATTTGTCAAAAATAAAATAAGATATTTTCGATATATTCTTGGGATACACTAATATCATCTTCTGATCTGGTATTTAATTTACTGTAGTCTTTTGTTCAGGAATGCGAGTACTGGTAGTGTTTTGTCTTGTTTCTTTTTGTGTTATGTCAATTTAGTGATTATAACATTCTTTATTCATTAATAGCCTTATTATGGGAGTGATATAACCTACCGAAACGTTGATTTCTAATCGTCTTTTCACCTGGCTTGTTTCCCGAAAATATCCTGAATATATTCGTCGCCAGGAAAGCTTCGGTCTTATTTTAAAAAAGGTGCACCTTCCTTGGACTTACACAAATATTTCAAAACCCAAATTAGGCAAATCGATTCAGCATTTCTCGAGTTTTTGCGAGACTAGCAGACGCCAATTCATTGATGAGCGTATGTGAAAATAAACCATACTGTCTAGGAAATATCATATAATAAGTATAATTTTCCTTCCTTTCTAAAGATGGTTTTCCTAGTCCTAACAAATAACTTGATAGTGCATTGAAATAGATGACAATCAATAGCGTTCCTTATTAATTACATATAAACATAAACAGCTTAGCACAACACAGGATACACAATAATAACATAAAAGAGACAAAAAGTAAAGACTGATAGTTTAAGTGTGCAGTATCTTGGAATTACGGCTGACTCTCCGGTACGCCCTGATTCTGCTTCAACCGCTGTACAGGGAGGGTTGTGGACTCTTAGTGTGATTGATCCGATTAGTGACGAAGAACCAAATACTTTCCATTGGTAACCTGTTCTGTTTACGGTTTTTCTGTTTATCACTTAAACAAGAAGAATAAATTCAGTAATTATGTACTTCACTGAATAAAGTATCTATGGAGCCTGGATTTCAGCAGTGGACTGTAGGTTTAATATCGATCTCCATTTGCGAGTAAATTAAGCTTCTTTTCAACATGCTTTTGATTACAACATGCCTATTTTTGGGTTAATTTAATGTTACCAAGTGAATCTTTGTATGTATGTAGCGCTAAAAGAAACCTCTTGGAACTTTTTAATCCTCGTAAATCTTTCCTTTCAAGAAGGATTTCATTTGAGACGACTGACACAAATCCAATAATACATTGGAACGGATTGAAAGAGCTCAGATATTCGACTGCATATTATTGAAAAAGGTTTCTTAATGGTTCAAATCTCATAAGACATCCAAGTAACTTTTACTTTCCTTCTTAAGCCTGATGTAGTCTGACGCAAGAATGGAGCGCAGCTTTTATGTAAAATTTATCACAGTGGTAGTGTGCATTTTGCATCTGCTGAACTAACAGTGTAGCCTATATAGGACAGACCCAATAACAATGAAGTAGATTTTCACTAGAGCATGGTTTCTTGGCGTATACTCACTCAACCAATCATATTCTGCAAAATACACAGAAAAACAAGAAACAGTTTATGTGAATAATGCAATAAAGGACTGCTGCACATTCTACATCTACATCAACTTCCTGTATTGATTCATTGTTTAAACATTGTTTAGTCATATCTTTTTCCCTTAGGTTGTAGCTCTCAATCAAATTTAGTCATTCATTCTTTGTACTGTGTGTTGTTTTCAATTCTATTTTGTTTTATTCTATCTGTTCATTTAAAGATGTTTACTAATTTTCACAATTCACTTCCTTCCTTTTTTATCTGGAAGGGTAAAATACACAAGAAATTTCAAATATCTCATTTCTAATAGTTCAATTCTAAGTTGAATACAATTCTCCTCTTAGTGAAAAAACTGTTTCGTTTCCTGAAATATGTCAATTACGATTTTGATTGTTTTATTTAATTAGAACAAAGTGCCCTTTGCTCCCTTGTGTTTTCAGAAAAATATATTAAACTTGTTCATTCGCATAGCGAAACATGTCTAGAAATAATTTGTTTGCTGGTTTTACATCATAAAATAGAGTTTCAAATCATTTCCTATTTCCTTAATATTTCAAAGTTACAGACAAGTACACAAATTTATTACTCAACCGGTGAAATATACTCCAAAATTCCCTAAAGGTTTATTGCACATTTTCAGTTTTTCAATTTCAAAACATGTTCTTAACTAGAATATTTAATTTTCTTGCCATTGTAACCCATTGTCATTGGATTATCTAAAGCTAACAGTCAAAACATGAAATCACGTATGGAACTAATATTTTCATGTATTAATTTGAATCTCTTAATTTCAACTTTAAAGTTATTCAAAGGAGATTCGGCGGAGCGTGTACTATTGAATCCATATAGTAAATGACCACATTGTATCAGAGTTTACACACTATTTGAAGAATTCATGAAAACTAAAACCTAGAAATCCATGATGATGTTGCAATTTAGAGTAGGAAATTGCACGCAAGATAGAATGTTTGAAACGATTTGTGGATAGCGAAAGGATTTACCTCTTGTACTATGAGGAACTCGTAGTGGGCTAAGGCCATCATACCTTGGTTCCCTGCCACGGAATGCGGCTTGGAATCGATCCTACTCCTGGGGTGATTATAGTCGCGTTTATAGGACGGGTGCCCACTCAGCATCGTGAGGAAAGTGAGGATTTTCGGTAGGTAAGCGGCCCTGGTAAAGAAAGTTAACTTTCCGGCTGGGAGTGCCGCGATGCTGACCACATCTCTTCCCAATATCGATTGGATGACATTCAACCTCTGCCTTGCATATGTGGGCGTGAGGCCGGCAGTCGAGTTGGCAGGGCCTGGCCCTACATGGGCTCCCATTTTGGGTCACTATGAGGAACTCAGTCACCTCTAACAAAATTTATATACCAAAGGTATAGAAGTTTTAAAGCATTCAAACTCTAAATGTAAAATATGTCATATGACATATTAAGCTTTCCTAAGGAAAAAGGAAAAATCTGCATTTTACCACATTTTATCTCACTGTTGTAAAGCATAATTGAAGTTTTGCTTATACATAATACATATCAGATGAGTTAGATGGATCTATCGATTTTGGAACATGAACATTCTTGGACTTTATGCTCATTTTCTTTCCTTACAAACTTACAGCTCAAGGTTTTAGGTAAATGAAGAACCAGCATTCAACGCAAAAGCAGTATAAGAGATATACGGTTCTTCGTATTAAAGCATAGTACTGACTCATTTCGTCACAGTAAGAGTTCTCTAAACCATACGCTTTAGTACACGAGTGTAACTCGTCAGGTGACGTGAATACAAACCTCGAAATTTTCAATATTGTTCTTATTTCTCATCAACTCTTGGAAATCTATTACATAATAATTAGGATTTTGAATCCCTGCGCTTTAACGGGATTATGATACAAATTGTTGATTGTATGAATTTTGCAATGGAAAGGTACATCAACATAAACGCACACTCTGATTTTGCACCTTTCTGCCCCATTGATTGCCCACCACAGAGTGATGTTTTGTTGGTCGAGTGCCTTCACTCCATGTGTATGCGTCATACAAAATGCATGCCAGTCATCGCTATGTATTGGACATACGAGAATCCTCCTCATATGTGGAGAGGCAAGAGCGAATGGACAACGAGCTTGGTATTTATACCAGGAGAGATATCGCAGCAGACTTCAACCAATAACAAAAACCGTCAGAATTCTGGAAGACCTCTGCGCACGAGAGTTAAACATTCGCCAATCTTCTGTGATATGACTTCTGCGAGCTATTTGCACATACACCAAGTACTCCACGGAATGTACTTCAAGCTCCAGTGTAGTGTGAGGCATACCGGACCGAATGGCAAATAATATGGAGTTCCTGTCTTCGGATGAACTAAGATTCCACAATAATGGGGCCGTAAATATCCATAGCATGTGTATCCACAGCACTAAATTAGAAGGATCTCCTATCAAGGTGTGTGGTGAGACTATGTCTGGGGCAGAATTTTAAATGACTATCTTATTGGAGGTACAACTATCCCGCCCCTCTAGCCAGCAGACGAGAGTGGCGGATCAATTCCTTTACTCTCGCTCAACTACACGGTGTAAATTGTTGTTTCGGTTGAAATGGAAATTAGAAAGAGAAAATCTTCAGTGCACTTTGCTTAAGTTATCGAACGTGAACAGACAAAAGAAACAGAGCTAGTTCTTAATATGCATAATTAAAAGTTGACGCATAACCAAAGATTGAGTGAATGATTCCAGATATTCGTGATAATATATCTTATATTTCAAAACTAAATAATAAAAGTTATATATGCTTAAATTGTTGAGCTGCGCTTTCTTTATGGCACGATAAGATGGCATAAAGATAATTAATAAACTTATCAAACACAATTACGACATTTTAATTCCTTAATTCCCTACAACGGGACATCATCATCATCATCATCTTCCTACTATCGCCTTATTTTACTCTCCCACTACTAAGTGTGCCTAAAACTGATCATTGAGCGAAATATTCTAATAAATACGTTTTTGCATCTGAACCTAATGTCTATTACTTATTTGTTATGCATTATCAATAATCATTTCATTTTATATCTGTATTTTGTGCATATTACTGATGATTATAAATGATTTACAAGGTATTTGTAAGTGTCTGTGCAGAATCATGAACAGGCCCTAGAATTGAGCTAATTCTTATGCACTCTGCTCATTTTTGTCATTATTTTTACGGATTCAAAATGTTTCACGCGTACAGGTTTCTTCTATCTCCTTCAAATACTATAAAGAAATATCCAAAACCAAAATTATAATATTTCTGGGAATGAATTTTTATTTATCTGTTATACTCAGAGTAACTAACACAATAAATCTCTGGTAGCAAAATTTCCCTGCAACAATTTATTATGCTTAAGTAACGATTCAAGGAACATGCATAATTGAACTTTTTCTTAAATAGTTGCTAGAGATGAAAAATATTTTTTTTCAATAGTAACATCGTAAGTTTCATCGGATATACCATTTCTATTTACAATTACAACAGATAATTTAGCAGTTTATAACTTGAAAACTACCGGAAGTATTAAATTACATTATTTTTACAATTAGTGATTTGGTATATTACAACAAAAATTTTCGAAACGCAATTTCATAATTATAGAATTTACAAGTGCACCCAACTATGTAGGCATCCATAAGTTGATCCATTCTGCAAACATGTTACTTGTGTGTATTAGTTCGATGTAATCCAAGAAAGATTTCAGAAAATAAGCCTATTTTGCTAACAGTAAAACCTTCCTAATTAGAAGGTTACAAATTATAGCACCTACTCATTTAGCACCAAGCAATAATCCCAAACATACTATGTATGTTTCTGAGGCAGATACGTAAGTGTTGAAATATTACAATACATTTTCAAATACTCGTCTTTTCTTTCAAGATATTGGAAGAAAAATTATACCCACTGCCTAGTAAATCAATATAGAAGGTAATTCATTGGAAGTGAGAAGTCATTTTTTGTGCTAATCTGTGGTGCAATTTTCTGGGTCTATTGAAAATTCTGGTTCCTAGCGATTGTGAAATAGAAAAGGAGAAAGAAAAATGGGCATACATGGCATTGGTATGGGCCAGTAAATTAATTTTTGAAGGTGATCCATGTCCTGCAAACCTGAAAGTACCAGGCATGTTTTTTAAGTCAGTACCGTTTTGCGATTCCGCCGGAGCGCTACGGTCGGCGTTCCGCGCATGCGCGCTGGTTACCTACATCTCTTGTCTACGCACTGACGCCATTACAGTCTGTATACTTTGGTTACTGAGGGTTTAAGATGCCTCCGACAATCGAGAGTCCCGCCGATTGTGAATTACGGGCTGTTATACGATCTCTTAGTGCTAAAGGCGTAACACCGATCGATATTCATCGTGAGATCTGCGAAGTTTACGGACAAAAAATTATGAGTGATGGAATGGTACGCAAATTTAAATATGGCCGCACAAATATGCATGATGAAGAGCGGAGTGGGCGTCCTACGGTAGTTACTGAAGATTTGTCGCAGAAAGTGGACGAAAAGGTGAGATAAAACAGACGCTTTACAATTTCATCATTGTGCGACTATTCTCCTGAATATTCTCGTAGTGTTTTGTATCGCATTGTGACCGAGAACTTGAAGTACCGGAAATTGTGTTCATGTTGGGTTCCGAAAATGTGGACGGATTTGTACAAAACCCAACGTTTAGGCAGTGAATTGACTTTCCTTGAGCGGTACTACAATGAAAGTGAAGATTTTTTAGACCAAATTGTTACTGGTGACGAAACATGGGTACCCTACGTCACACCAGAATCGAAACTACAATCCATTGAATGGCGACATTCATCATCACCCACAAAAGTGAAGTTTAAGCAAACAATTTCTGCCCGGAAAATCATGTGCACAGTTTTTTGGGACAGAAAAGGAGTACTGCTAGTGGAGTTTCTGCCTCGTAATGAGACAATCAATGCAGCGCCTTATTGTGCGGCATAGAACAATCTGCGCCGTGCAATCCAGAACAAAAGACGTGGCAAGTTGAGTAAGGATATCGTTTTGCTGCATGACAATGCCCGTCCACATGTGGCTAATCGAACCAAAGATCTCATCAAATCTTTACAATGGGAAACTCTAGATCATCCTCCATACAGCCCTGATCTGGGCCCAGCGACTACAATTTGTCCTGCGCTTGAAGAAACATCTGGGCGGTCAGCGTCTTCAAGACGATAACGAAGTCAAAACAATTGTGATACAGTGGTTAACACGTCAGGCGGCAGAATCTTATGAGGCGGGTATTCAAAAATTGGTGCCAAGTTATGACAAGTGTCTCAATATTCACGAAAATTATGTGGGAAAGTAGATTAAGGTACAGGCTTTCATGTAAAAATAAAAAACATTTAATTACAAAACGGTACTGACTCAAAAAACGTGCCTCGTATATTCCGACTGTTTTTCGTGCCAACAGACAAGCAAGAATGAACATCAGATCGTGGTTGAGAGACAAATTTTGGCTGATAACACTTTTAAACATAACGGATATCAAGCCTGAGTGTAGGGCTCACTATTAATGAGATGGTTTCATATACTGGTACTACAGTAGCAGTAAGACTCTGTAATCATACAGAAGGTTGACAGCTCGAATCCCTTTCATAGTTGAATGTATTGTGTGATCCTGTTGGGTTGCTGGAAGCTCCGTGATGGAGTATGGAACATACGCACTTATACTGAGAACTATAAATCTTTTTGAGTTCCTAGGGCGACTTTTACTTTTGGCATGCAAATTGTATGTGATTAGGAGATCCCTCCAACATGAGAGGGTGAGAGCGTAGACAACAGTGTTAAATTCATTACCGAACCTAAGGAGCCTGAGCAGCTACCCAAAACTTGAACTAAATCTTCATTTCTAACGGTGGGGTGTGCCTTGTTTCACAATGTACGATGCAGATTGCTTTCATTATACTTTTCGACGTCATAAAACTATCCGGCACAGACTCTCTCTTTCTTTTCTATCCTTCTCAATTCTCTTTAATTACACACATACGATCATACAGACACCTGCTTGTTACTACTTAGAAACTTCAAGCGTTTAAATCTTCGGAACAAAAGAAACAGTTTCTCAAATTAAGGATGAAGTATCAGCTCCGTTTTTCATATTTTGACGTCTTCCTGATCATGTTCACCTCAGGTTGATATTAAAACACTCTTATTTGAATACCTATAGGTACTGCACATTATGCAGAGAGGTGCAAGTCTCATATGAGCTTGATAGAAGTATCAAATCTTGCTTTAACGGCTTACGCAGATGCAAATGATCTATTTACTGTTAAGAGTTCACAGGGTAGTGCTAGTGGTTACAGCAAATGAGTTGCTTTGCGGCTTTATGGAGTTGAGCTACGATGCTATCCAGTTTGTCCTGCTGGCTTGCTATTCCATCGATCGCAGTGGAAATGGACCTCATTCATTACTATGCAGAACTAGGGAAAATTCAGATTTACACTCGATATACGCATTAAAACCTCGATATGAGCTCAACTACCTGCAAAATGCACCTCATTCAACATTCCATTTGGAACTACATCCAACCGCTTAATTGGGAGGAATGGTGCGCCCACGCTTACAGCCTGTTTTGGAAACGAACAAAACTCCTGAAACAAAAACGATTACCTGAAACTAATCATAGTAAATGTTATCACAGAAGCTTTCAATACATAATTTGTAGCCTTATCTATGAGATATGTTTGGTACCAGCCAACTGTTTTATTTACAATACCTTAAGTCACATACATTTCTTAAAATACTGTGATTTTCAAATGACGAAAAAATATTTCGAGAAAGGTGTATGGCACGAAAACTTGCTTGATATAAATTGTCACATTCCTAATAAGTTATGCTTCACCTTCCATGTTATAATTCCAAATTTTACAAAATAAATTTAATTTAGTAGGAATAAATAACACAGAACACGTCCAAATAAGAGGAAGTTTTGGAGTTCACGAGCTTCTTAAAAATATTTCCAGCTTGCCTTTAAGCATTGACTCAGTTATACTACTTGAAATTTATGCTTTATGCCAAGCTTCGATGTATTATGTGGGAATGCATGAACATGATACTAACGATAAGGAAATATAGTGTTTGCGCCATGATCGTCATGTGTTTGTCGGGCGCATGAATATTTTACTTGGCGCCGGTTATGCGACAAACTGGTCATGTGACTCGCCAGCGCGCATAAAAGTAGGCTTTTTCCGGTTAGTGGGTGACACATCTTTGAGACATGTTTGAGACAAGAACATTGATGTGATGTGTTTCGTTGTGTAGCTGAATGCAACGTTGTTGCAGTGAAAAGACGTTTTTTAGTGTATCTAAATGTTAATGTATTGTCTTCTTTATGATTATTCATACAAGAAATGTAGCGTGTGCAATAAATTTATCCAGAGATATGAATACAGCTCTATCGAGTACAGTCCATAAAATCAGTTTCCTTGATTTCTGCTAAAAATCAAGTGGTCCTCCGAATTAAATTAATCACGACACGAACATTGGTCCTTCACGGGCGGATATTATTGTGCATCGCAACAGTTTCTTCTGCATGGATTCAGTGGGCCCCAGGACGCCAGGCATCGGGATCTACACAGCAGATTATCAGTATTTCATTCGCAACGACGCAGTAGCCTGTTTCGCAACATATTTCAGGTCAGAACATTCCTTTTCTTTCTTTCTCTCATTTAAGCAAGTCTCATAACCATTCAATATGGAGCAGGATTTGAAAGCTCTTGTCCAAAGAAGGGGTATAATTAAAAGAAAATTTACCTTTGTTCGAAAATTTCTTGATGAATTACCAGAATAGGTCAACATTTTCATATTGAGAGCTAATTTCGATAACTTACGTGAAATTTGGGACAAATATGAAGCTATTCAGACCCAAATTGAATCTCTTGTGGAAGCGGAAACTGAATTAGATATGCATGCAGAACACGAGGAGGAAACAAGAAACAGTTACCTCGAATTGAAAGGTAGGTTAGCTGAATTAATGCAGGATCATGAACAGCAAGAAAATGGTTCTGGACATTCGCAGCACACAGTGCAGTCGCAATCGTCACAAGCAGCTAAAGCTATCAAACTGCCTGTGATACAATTACCTAAGTTTGAGGGTGATGTTACTCATTTCAAACATTTCTATGACACATTTACAAGCTTAGTGGTAAACAACCAAGCTTTAGATCCTATTCAGAAATATCACTACTTACTTTCCTCTCTCAAGGGACAAGCTCATTCACTAATACAGAACATATCTGTCACTAGTGAAAATTTTGATGTAGCATGGGAGCTCATATGCTCACGCTATAACAATACAAGATTAATAGCTACAGCTCATATAAAAAATTTATTAGCACTACCAGTAATGCATAAGGAAACAGTAAATGAACTACGTACCTTGCTCAACCATTTTCAAAATAACTTGAATGCCATTGAAGCATTAAAACTTGAAGTGCCTTTGCATGAAATCATTTTAATGCAACTTCTCCTAGAACATTTGTCTGACACCACACGCAGAGAATGGGAGAGTAAAATAGATTCTCAAAACTTCTCTTCTTTGAAGGATCTTATGCAATTTTTAGAAGCAAGAGCACACTCTTTTGAATTGCTTGCTAACACTGCATGTAACAAGATGGTAGTTAAGCCTAAGACTGATTTGCACTTTGCTAAGCCCAACAGCAGAGACAGTAAACTCTCTTACTTATCCACGAGTGATCGTGTATGTCCATTGTGTCAGAGCATTCACATGCTACATAATTGTGATGACTTCAAAAATCTTAATGTGCACAAGCGTTGGACTTTCATTAAATCCAAGCGCCTTTGTGCCAATTGCTTTGCTCCTAATCACATATCAAGTAGATGTAATCGTGCCTCATACTGCAATTGTGGCTCATCCACTCACAGCAAGTTGCTTCATGATAGTAACAGAGAAAATGCTTCACGTGCAACTTCATCAAGTCCTGTAAATGATTCTACTAGAACAATTGACGCGCCATCTAGCTACTGTTCTTTTAAATCAAAATCTACACAGAAGGTTTTGCTTGCCACCGCACTAGTGCAAGTGGAAGACAGATATGGCAATCTCATACAATGTAGAGCACTCCTCGACTCTGCCAGTCAATCCAATTTCATAACTGCAGATCTTGCGAAGCGCTTACAGCTTAATAAGGTGACAGCTCGTACGCCTATCAATGGTATAAATGGCACCATTTCTACGGCCGCACTCCATGTTCAGGTCAATCTGAAATCTATGGTACATGATTTTAAGACTAAAATTGAATGTCTAGTACTTCCTCGTATAACAGGAGAACTACCTTCCACACATATCAATTTGTGCAACTGGAATATTTCTTCTAGCATTCCATTAGCAGATCCTAGGTTCAACATTCCTGATGAAGTTGAAATCCTAATCGGAAGTTCCTTATTCTTCGAGTTATTGCATGGGAAAACCTTAAAGAGACAAGGACATCCTATACTAGCCAGCACAGCCCTCGGTTGGATAATATCAGGCCCTATTCCAAGGTCATCATACAAGTACAAGGCTAAGTCTTCGCCTCAGCATAATTTCTTCATCAGCACTGATAACCTTGACACACAGTTAAGACGTTTCTGGGATTTGGAAGAATTTCCTCAGCATGTTCTTACTAAGGAGGAAAAGGAGTGTGAAGAATATTATGTAAAAACAATCACTCGTAATGTCGATGGTAGCTTTACAGTTCGTCTACCCGTCAAGGAGGACAAAAATCGCTTAGGTGAATCTAGACAGCAAGCCATCAATCGCTTTATGCACTTAGAACGACGTCTTCAAGACGACATCACACTTAAAGAAGATTACACTCAATTTCTCTCTGAATATGAATCCATAGGGCACATGAAGCAAGTGTCACCACCAAAGGAAGGCGAACCTTGTTACCATCTTCCGCATCATGCAGTTTTCAAACCTTTGTCTACTACTACTCGCACCAGAGTTGTATTTGATGCATCTGCGCAGTCATCTTCAGGACTATCCTTGAATGATGTGCTGAAGTTAGGTCCTATTATTCAGGACGACCTTATCTCCATAATTTTACGATTCAGAACTTATCGCTACGCATTCTCAGCTGACATTTCTAAGATGGTCCGGCGAGTGAAAATGCATCCTGATGATCAAGATCTCCAAAGAATAGTGTGGCGAGAAAACAAAGATGAACCTATCAAGGACTACGCTCTTACTACAGTCACATATGGTACCAAACCTGCATCCTTTTTGGCCATAAGGACTTTGCATCAACTAGCTTCAGAGGAAGAGGCTAAATATCCACTAGCTTCTCAAGCTATCCGTGAATCCTTCTACGTAGGTGATTGCTTATGTGGTCATAATGATCTACAGCAAGCTTTACATATTCAGAGGCAGCTACTTCAGATGTTAGACAGTGGTGGATTCCCACTTAGGAAATGGTGTTCTAATCATGAAGATATTTTAAAATCCATTCCACCGGAACACAGAGAGACACAACTTCCACTTTCATTGGATAGCAGTGAAAATGTGCATGCTCTTGGTTTCCTCTGGCATCCTGGAACAGATCAATTCCAGATACAAGACAATCCATCTCTTCAGGATAATCTAAATTCTAGCTACACCAAACGAAGCATACTTCTGTCATATCATCTATTTTTGATCCTTTAGGCCTAGTGAGTCCTATTGTCATAAATGCCAAGATGTTTCTACAATCTCTTTGGTTGGAAAAACTCGGTTGGGATGAATTGATACAATCTCACCTCATCCAACAATGGCTAAATTTCTGCGAGACATTGTCCATCATTCATGCTATACGTATTCCAAGACACGTCCTAATCACAGGTACATTAAGGGACGTACAAATACATGGGTTTTGCGATGCATCAGAAAAGGCTTATGGTGCCTGTATTTATCTTCGTTCTATGAACAGCTGCAATGAGGTGAAAACCAGACTTCTTTGCTCCAAATCCAAGGTTGCACCATTAAAGAAACAAACCATTCCTCGGCTCGAACTTTGTGGTGCTTTACTACTCGCTAAACTTTACAAGGTTGTAGCTAACCTTAAGCTGCAGACTTCACAGAACTATCTGTGGACGGACTCTATGATTGTTCTAGCATGGATTAAATCCAACTCACACAAATGGAAGACTTTTGTAGCCAACAGAGTTTCACAAATACAAGAGTTATCAGAAACTGCTGCTTGGCGATATGTAGCTACTCAAAACAATCCAGCAGATCAAATTTCAAGAGGAGTTTCAACTGAACCTCTTGCCTCAAATGACTTGTGGTGGAAAGGTCCTGATTGGATCTCACAACCCTTTGCATCTTGGCCAGAACAACCCAAACGATTAGATATTCAAGATGCCACTGAGCAACGCACTACTGCATGCTTGATGGTCACTACAGAAAGTGATGATATTTCTCGTTTTTCAAAATTGTTACGCCTGCAGAGAGTGACAGCATACATGCTGAGATTTGCATTCAACTGTAGAAACAGCAACACGAGACGGCAAGGCCCTCTCTCAGCACTTGAGCTTCAACAGTCATTGCACTGCTGCATTAAACTTGCTCAACAATCAGCTTATATCACAGAGTTAACAGAACTTAATGATAAAGGACACGTTCCTACTAAAAGCTCATTGAAATCTTTGCATCCATTTGTCGACAATGGAGGTTTACTCCGAGTAGGGGGAAGAATTGACAAGGTTGAAACTCCATTCCAGTCAAGACATCAGCTCATCTTACCTCCTAAGCATCATCTTACCAAACTAATTATTGAAAGTGAACATGTTAAACTTTTGCATGCTTCCAATCAGCTACTTACCTCTTCTCTTCGACGACGGTATTGGATACCGAGAATAAGGGAAACTCTTAAGTCAGTCCTACACAAGTGCTTGCCGTGCTTCAAAATCAAGGCCAATGGAGCTCAACAATTAAGGGGCAATCTACCTAGCTACAGAGTGACTCCAGCAAGACCCTTCCTACGAGTTGCAGTTGATTACGCTGGTCCATTCTTCCTACGTTATGGCTCGCCTCGCAGCAAGAGTCAGGTGAAGGCCTACATAGCTATCTTTGTCTGTTTATCCACAAAGGCAATTCACATTGAGTTGGTTTCAGACATGACTTCTGATGCTTTTGTTGCTGCCTTACGAAGGTTTACAGCTAGACGAGGATTGTGTAAAGAGATCCTAAGTGACAATGGCACAAATTTTGTAGGTGCTAACAACAAACTTAGAGAACTTAGACTTCTTTTGCAATCTCGCAAGCACCAAGAGATTGTACAAGACTACGCTTCATTTAATGAATGCACATGGCATTTTATACCACCCAGCTCACCCCACTTTGGAGGATTACATGAGGCTGCAGTGAAATCTATGAAATATCATCTTCGTAGAGTAATGGGTACACAAGTACTGACCTATGAACAATTAACCACATTAATAATTCAAATTGAGGCTTGCTTGAATTCCCGTCCATTGCTACGCCTTACTGATGATCCTCTTGATACTTCCTACCTTTCTCCAGGTCATTTCCTCATTGGAGAACCATTAACTTCCATACCATCACCTTGTTCTGACAATCTGAATCAGTTACAGAAATGGCAACAGCTCCAAGATTGTCTACAACATCTGTGGCGGCGGTGGTCAACCAGCATTGGGAACTTGGAATCATCACTGAGACTCATCCTGGTGGTGATGGTTTAGTGCGGGTAGCTACAGTGCGAACTTCTAAGGGTGAATATAGGCGTCCCATTGTGAAACTGTGTCCTCTGCCAGTTCAAAAACAGTGATTTTTTTTTAAAGTGTGCCTATGTTAAATTAAAAAACTGTTCAGTTTTTTGGGCCCCAGTATGTTTGCGCCATGATCGTCATGTGTTTGTCGGGCGAATGAATATTTTACTTGGCGCCGGTTATGCGGCAAACTGGTCATGTGACTCGCCAGCGCGCATAAAAGTAGGCTTTTTCCCGTTAGTGGGTCAGACATCTTTGAGACATGTTTGAGACAAGAACATTGATGTGATGTGTTTCGTTGTGTGGCTGAATGCAACGTTGTTGCAGTGAAAAGACGTTTTTTAGTTTATCTAAATGTTAATGTATTGTCTTCTTTATGATTATTCATACAAGAAATGTAGCGTGTGCAATAAATTTTTCCAGAGATATGAATACAGCTCTATCGAGTACAGTCCACAAAATCAGTTTCCTTGATTTCTGCTAAAAATCAAGTGGTCCTCCGAATTAAAATAATCACGACACGAACACACAGAAAATGATAATACCATAGTATCTATATCAGTTTAAGATCCCTCTCATATGAAAATATAAATTGCAAGCGAGCAATTACGAGGTACGTCCAGAAAGTAAGTTCTGTTTGGTAATATAATTAAATTGTGTACAGATACAGAAAAATTATTGATTGCACAAAATTCTACAACTCTTAAACTACTTTTCCACATAACTGCCGAAATTTTGCAGGCATTTGTCATAGTGAGGCACAAGTTTACGTATACCTTCTTCATACAAGTTTGCCGCCTGTGTCCTCCACCAGTTGGAAATATTTTCTATCAGCTCTTCGTCATTGTTGCAGTGTTGACCACCAAGGAAAGATTTGAGTTGCAAAAACAGATGAAAGTCGCTAGGAGCGAGGTCAGGGCTGTACGGTGGGTGGTCAAACACGTCCCAGCCAAATCCCTGTAGGATGCTTTTCGTTGCATTTGCAGTGTGTGGTCGTGCGTTGTCGTGAAGAAACACAACACCTTTTGACATCGCAAATTTGCCGAGAAATTTCAATTGGTTTCACTGTCCTAGCATTCAGAAAATGAATCACAGATCTGATATCACAAGCGGCGGGATTTTCAATCAACACCGAAACTGTAAACAAGCACAACAAAGCGTACGTGGCTGACAGCGATCTTACAGTGACGCACGTTTGTTCTCATTGATACATGGCGTCTACCGCACATGTGCGGAAATGCGATCGCAGCGCTGCAGCGGAGATACATTGAAACAGAATTTACTTTCTGGACGTCCCTCGTATATTAAATATATTTGCATTACAAAATGTTGTGCCAAAGGCCTGCTTTAACTATGGAGGTGTTTTGCCTAAAAATCAACATCTGTGGTCGTATTACTAATACGTGTCACCCTTAATTGGTTACCCATACTTTCATTCATTTATTTATACCTACTCTAATGCGTACCAACAGTAAATGTACTAAAGAGAGGAAGCATTTCACTCCTCCAAAAATTTATTAGTAGAGATTTCACCGCAGTGCATGTTTCTGGGCCCTCGAGAATTAAAAAGAAAATAATTTCTAGATAAAGCTTCATTTATTTTTTTTCTTTTACGCGCGCCTCTATGTATGAGCATCCATTAAATTAAATTAATAAGCTAATTGAATTAATAAATAAGTGATACTGATGAAAGAATACTCAAATGACCGCAGACTCAATAGAGCTTAGAGTTACTCGACATTCATCTTTAAGTATAAGAGAAAAACCCGAAAAGAGCCTTATCCATTAACTCATCCTGATCTAGATTCGAAATCAGAGCTTCTTTAATGTAAGGCAGATATATGTGTGTGAGAGTGAGAGAGAGAGTGAGAGAGAGTGTGTGTGTGTTCTTGAACAAGATCACCCAAAAACGAAAACGATAAATGACGAATTGCTCCATATTGTAGATTCCAAGATCAGACACGAAGATCTGCAAGAAATCCACCTACTCCGAGCGGTCTTTTACGTAGAAAGTAAAGATCTTTTATTTTCTCCAAAAATGAAAGCCATGAGTTTGTTCAAACTCAAGTATTTAAGACATTTAATGAACATAAATTTACATCGGTGTCCATCCATTGTGCATAGTAAGTATCGCAAGCTGGCATACATTTGACGCTGACATAAACATAAATGTTTGAAACTTGCAAATTATATGTTTAATGAAATCAATATTTTTGCATTTATCTGATCCACTTTGAATGGCAGAATTGCAATGCATATCACATTACACTTAATGCTTCATTCTAAATACGTTTTTTACTTTAGCTGGGTTTAGGTCAATGTCTTTTCTCAACTACGTCCTCGAACGTGAAATTATATCGAAGAGTGGAATGGGTGAACTTATGTTCAAATGAGCCCAGTGGCCATAGAGCTTACAGTTATCCGACATTCGTCTTTCAGGATAATGGAAAACCCCGTAAAGAACTTTACCAGTTAACTCACCCTGACAGAGATTTGAACTCGGGACCTCTTGAACGTGAGACAGACATGCTACCATCTACGCTACTAAGGCGGGCGTTAGATTAGTCTGCTGGTAATATACAATTTTATTTATTTTACTCGCATTTAAAACCTTAAGAAAGAGTTAACGATGGACCTTCATTAACGCTTATGTGATATTTTAGAAACACATCACCTTTGCGGTTAAGAGCTTTACCAGTTAGCTCACCCTGACAGAGATTCGAACTCGGTACCTCTTGAACGTGAGGCAGACATACTACCATCTACGCCACTAAGGCGGGCATTTAATCTACTGGTAATATACAATTTTATTTATTTTACTCCTATTTAAATCCTTAGGAAAGAGTTAACGATGGATCTTGATTAAAGCTTATGTTATATTTCAGAAACACATCACCTTTGCGGTTATATCATAATTAGGCTTCCTCATGTCTGAAAGATGAGAATGTATGCTTGATTTGATTGCTTACACTTTTTATCGTTTGTTTAAAATAATTTGCTTTCTACACAACACTAAAGGTAAAAACAAAGGTGCTGTGCGTTTCTTTTTATACTTTTCTTTCCCACTATAGGTTATTTTATATGACTAATTCAGTTCTACTTAACTGTGTTTACTTTTCCGATTCATGTGCATGAAATAGTTGTAGAAATAGATACATTACACATTTATTTGTAGATACAAAATAGGTATAACAAAAACTGCCTTTAAAATAGGCCACTACATTTTTGCCTTTAAACGTCATGTTCTCATCTCGAGAATCAAGTGAATAGCGATACTACCTAACAAATTACAAAGTACTCAAAAATTCAACTGCAAATACAATGTTTTAGAGGTGACGAATCTCACTATATTAAAATGAAGAAGTATGTTATGTTCACATATTTCCTATGCTCAACATCGGTTGTTTCTGTGAAGCTGCTACAAACTAACCTAATCAAAGCTTATTTTTAGCCACTTACTGTCAAACTAGATAAACCGTTTATATGTTATTTAAAATGGAAACAGTGTAAGCACAATCGACAGCAAAATGTGTAGAGACGAGATGTCATATCTTGACCTTAAATTTTCCTACTCTTAGCATCACACTGCGAGAAACAACAAAACAGCAAATCACTCTTGAACAATTATCTTTAGCAACGTTTATTTTCTATCTTGTTCATGTTTAGTGGAAATATTAAGCCATATGTAAATTTTTTAAGAGCGGGTCCCTATGTAATGACTTCAAAATGTTATGCTCACATAGTCAAAAACGAGAGGGAGAAATCCAAGAACCATTTCCCATTTATAAAAAGTGTACGTATTTCAAAATTAAAACAAATAATGATGGAATGTTCGGAGGTGTTAAATTCATAACATGTTTGCACAAGTGGTATGCCTAAGGAGATCTATATTTTCCTTTTTTTGTTATACAATTTATCAAAGTATCATTTACATTTTTAAAAAGGTATGGAAAATGTTACATTTTAAGAAGTGTTTGTTTGTAATGCGGAAATATTTCGAGGGTATACGTTCCGCATTCTTTGAAATTTGGTGTTTCACTGAATTTTCGATTCTGGTTACGCTATTCACAGAAATATACATGCACTCAAAGTAGGTATTCTTTTCTCCTTCTAAAAAGTAACCTATTTTTGGATTAAGGTAGTCTCAAAGCATATTTTCATTAAACTCCTCATCGAATTTGCGGGAGGAAAATACAATTTTCGCTCTGTTTGCTATGCATACTTTATGAAATGAAAATTACAGGGTATTGGGAATTTCAAACCAATTATAACGGAAATTTCAGAACTGGCTGATAAAATAATGTTTGAAAAATAAATCAACATTATAAAAGAATTTAAATAATTTCTTTGCTTTGGTGTATATAAATAAAGGATCGAAATAATTACAGGGAGTAAAATATAAATCTAAAATAGACAACAATACAGGGGAAAATGTAGTGACATTTTATAAAAGCTCAAACGTAAAATCGTAAACACTTTACAAAAATGCATCAAAATCGATTTCAAAACATATCTAATACGAAATCGTTCTCGATACTTAGAAGTATTACATGTGCAGTTTAAGTAAGAATGACAATAAGAAAGGTAGAACTGCGGTACAGCTATTCCGAATATATTTCGAAAGAAAACATAGTTCCATTTCGGTTTAGGTGCTGGCGGAAACCTCAGCTACTATACGAGTTCAACAAGGTTTCATGTCCTGTAGCCATAATGTTCCGCAACGAGGAGAGCCCGAGGATACACGATCAATCTGATCAAAGACATTTTTGTCTGAATTCCCTTGGTCTGTAGTTTCTCTACTTACCAGTAACTTCATTTAATTTCCATCTCACTTTCAATCTGGTATTTCAGGGTTTCAATATGGTACGATTGTGTTTGGGTTTGCGCTCTGTAAATATTGTGCTCGGCATTGGGACGGCGTTGTGGCAATTTTCTTAGTTTGGCATTTGTCCAGACCCACGATCCATGACATTAGTGACTTGTACTGGCGCTACCTGGCACCAGGAAGAAGAACTTTTAGCCTTTATTATGTACTCCCATAGACGCCTGCGCCTTGCAGAACCTGGTTCGCGACAGCTTGTTGGTCTTCTCATCTCCTTTATGACGTACAAAGCATTGTAGAACCCTCGGCGGAACTGCTTCGATGTTACCTTTTCTACTCATTTTTCTTTTACATTTATGGGGGACAAGATAGAAGAAAGAATACAGCCAACCTTATTTCATCACAGGATTTCGTGTATGTTTCTAAGTTTGCAGGGTAGAGGTAGCAAATCTAAAATTGTGTATGTAAGTGTGTATAAGTGAGTGTGGTTTGTGCGTATATAGTGTGTGTTGAAGCTATACATTATATAGTTAACCATATTAACAAAGTAAATAACATATATCTGTTAATTTAATATAAATGTAAGAAGTCACTACTGACGTACCGTTATTTCTTGTACTTCCAAAGTCATAATCCCCTAATTTGTTTGCCACTAGACAATGCTGCTATGTGTACTATTACTAGGATTACTATTACCAGGATTAAACTATATCTTTAGATCTAATTATGCGTATTGTGGCCCAATTAAGTTTGTTTACTTTTCCCACAAAGTATTAACACAAATGTCTCATTAAGTTTGTAGGTTAGGTTACACTTTGTTTTTCTACAGATTGCAATTCTGAAATCCAACAACTGTGTGCTACCTTTTTTTTACAATTTAATTAAAGAGTATGTAGGCACCAGTTGTATAAATGGTTAAATAATGAGAGAGGTGCCATACGCCTAAACCATAATGTTTCAAACCTACAGAAATATGAAGATTCCTTTTCTTTATCATTCTCACGTTCTCACTCAAGCTGAGCAACCGCCGATCGAAACCGATGAATTCCGAAGCGAGCCGAGAATTTCCAAGCGAACCGATGCTCTTCAGGAACACATTCCGTCACCTGTTGTTGTAAGCTGCTGGTTCAATGGTAGAAACCAGGTGATATTTGATAACTTGGAAAGTACAGAAACTTTGAGCAGAAATGCAGGAAACAATGAGAAAGTCATCCAATATTTAGAAATCATAAACACCTTTATAGGCGTGACAAGCTACTTTTCTAAGATCTCCGCAGAGAAATCAACCAGTGTCTGAAAGAGGGCTGAGGGTAGACGCGCAGGTGCACTGCCATTGACTGCACGAGTCGCCGTATGCGCTAATAACTCACGACGGAATGTCGCGTATTTAGGGCAATGAAAGGGTTGGTTGCGTTAGTCTTACTTTGAATTCACTAATGCTTATTGTTGCAGCTCTCTTCCATTAGCACGAAAATAAACTTCACGAGTTTTATCGGGATATTGTCAAATATGCGAAATAATGGACTACGTAGGTCGCGTCTGATGTTAACAAGAATTTTTTCGCGAATAGACTTTGTATTACAATATATAATTGTGGTTCATTAAGCATGTATTTATGTGCAGATTAGCTTTGAGGGTAACTGTGTTTGTAGTTTATCCACCGCAATTTATTATTCACTTCAGGTCTACAAAGCCTGGAAATATGTCTAATTTTGGCCGCGCCGTGGTTAGACCGTTTGGCTCTCATCAACGCGGTCCGGGTTCGATCCCAGGCGACCGCAAAGTGAGATTTGTGACGGACAACACGGCGCTGGGCGGGTTTTCTCCGGGGTCTCCGGTTTCCCCCGCCATCTCATTCCACCGCTGCTCCATCTTCATCTCCTGTACCATCAGTGTCACCACCTGCGGTGCCGTATTTAGTAAAAGCGGGCGTTAAACGCTAAATATAGTTTATGACTAATTTTCCTGCCAAGAAAAAATAAATGGAATAGGAGTATAAGTGTGTTGGAAATAGAAATTAACAAAGTTTATTTCACTATGGTGCTTCTGTGCAATAATGCACACAGATATTATCTTTGTTTAGTGTGACGTTGGTTTTAATAGGTCACATTCATTTTACCCTACGGATCCGAAGAATTCGCGAAACCACAGCGTCTGTTTCTTTATAAAATATGCAAGTTAATTGCTGTTGATCTCTTCTGCTCCCGGTGACAGTATTGTTTTAATGATGTGCTCTTCATGGAGGAAAATATACTGATGTCTTACACTCATAAACCTTTCTCTACTCTTGTACACCTGTTCTTTCCTGTTTTACTACTGTACCATAAAAGTAAATATGTATTATATATGCACTAAGATATATGCCTTTCTTTTCCTTATTTTAGCGGCTTTTGTTTCCTTTTGATTACTACTTGATTTCTGTACGTTTTGCACATATACACTATACTAATTGTAGTCGTAGTTTTCGTTTTGCTAGAATAAGCATACACGTTACATTTAGAACAGAAACGCAACTTTATATTGGATGTGTTATTTGTTTACCTGCTCATTATGTGAGCCTCTGACATGAGTATATTCCTGGCCAAATGCAATTTCCTTATTTTGTTTCATTTCCGAGAGGTCGCAGAGACACGTGAGACTCCATGTATATTATGTCATATAGAACTATATAAATATTTACTAAGTTACTATTTACTGCTTATTTTTGCGTATACTAATTTGCATATATTATTTTAAAATTCTTGTGTATTAAAACATTTAAGGTGTAATAACATGCTTATGCATGCAGAAGGATATATCCGACAGGCCATAGCTCGTAAATGAATCATCAGTTTTAGGATTGATGAACATCCCAAGGGACATATACGATGTGATGCTCTGCTCCTTTTGAAAGAAAATTTCTTCGTGTAAGCGTTTTCGCCAAACCCAAATGTAATAGTCCCCAGTTGGTTCGTTCCGATTGCAAGAATCCGTTGTTCCCCTCATATCCACACTCACCATACAAAAATGCCACTATCTTCAGCCACCAGGAGAAATTCAGAAATTGGGGACATGGGCTCAAACTAGCCATTTGTCTTATCAACAATGTGAGAATCTTGACCGTATCCTGTTACAATTTTCTGGCGGACATTTTATATATGTTTGAGGACTACTTGTGAACGTATTAAATTTGGAATCTTGTTATTTAATGCTTATTTCCTGTAACGTAACTTGTTGGCACAGTTTGCACATTCTAAAGCTCTTAATTCTACTGATTTATGAGATTAACGTAAAACTCATAGTAGTAGTACGGTTAAAGGGCGCACACCAGCTGAGGTCATTAGCGCCCAAGAGATTCCTCATGACTTTGGCTTATGACATCAGTTTTATGTTTACACATGTCACCATCTGTAGGTGACCGGACAGGGATTTTGCTGACTAAAGTAATCTGAGTCATCTAGACCCCGAACTGCTGTTAGGATTTTTGAGAAATATGATTATGCTTAGATTTGCTTGGGAAACGTTTACGTAGCTTTTTGTAACGTAGGAACGCCGATTTGACATTAGAACTCCATATTGTAAGTAATAGTGTTTAAAGAGTGCATAATTTGGCAGTCGTGGGTCACTTTAGTTTGGTTGTTCCGGAGGTCATGCTGGTCTTAGAATCCGGTTCGTTATGCCAGCCTTCAGTGATTGCTATTCTACAAGCATCCTCTAACCACACACAACCAAACGTAACTCCATATGGGTCTCTGATATATATATATATATATATATATAATTACGTAATTGTTATCCCATTTCACCCATAAGTCTCCACTAGACTTAGGGAGTGCCCTTTACTTCAAAGCTGAAACAGGATTATGGAGATGGAACGATGCCGTTCTCAAAGTGATGATGATGATTCACCAAGTTGTGGCGACATTTTCTTATCTTCCTACACGATTTGAAGAAATATTTCTTATTAATACTCGCTGCAATTCACAAACGTCCTCTTTTGCGATGATCATACATATTCTCATACAATTCTAATTATTACAATCCCAATATAATCATTTTCTTAGATTTTTGTCTTTACACACACCCAATTTCTTCGCTTTTCAGACATTAGTTTTCAACAATCTGACTTTCAGTATTTCTAAGCTTCTACTCACGTTAATGAATAATTATAATTGTTCTGATTCGCAAGTTTGCTACCTGCTTTTTGCTGAATACATGCAGCATTCAGCACGCGCGCCACACACGCGTCTGCTCACTTTACGCTCACCATGCAAAAGTCGCTATTTTCTCCATTCCGTCTATTGAATTTTACCCTTATCGACATGGTAACTATATATTATAGTCTGCATCACTTTTTCTTGTGGCCAATACATTAATTTTGAATTACATAATTTTCTGATTTTCCAAATATAAGACCCTAAAAGCAATTTTCCTTGATAATTTTATATTTCAGTTTAATTTATTATATTTACCATTTATCTAGATTGGATACTAACATTCCCCTTCACCTGTTAGTGACGTACTCTATTCAGTCATGGCCAGCTATAACTCCTTAATTCAAAAGAAAACTCTCGTCATTTTAAACATATCAGTAGGAATCATAAATAAATAAAACCAATATCGCTCTGGTAATTGATATTTTAACATCTGTATCAACGTAATAATTAGGATAAAGTAAATTGGCATACCTATTATAGAACTGGGTATTGTCCTGAATTCGCGCTTCCTACTTATCTCGAATCTTGCTCCTACCTCGCTCTACTGTCCTTACACTTCCAGGTGCACTCTTAGTTACAGAGCAGATTGTAACCTCTAACGTACGCTATACTCAATCTGTAAACCTTTCGGTGGAGTCACGGTTATGTCAGAGAAAACAAAGACAATGTTGCGACTTAACAAAAAAAAAAAAAAAAAAAAAAAAAAAAAAAAAACATTTCTGTAGCAACACTCCGAAATTTTCATGAGACAGATAATTTCTGTTTACAAACGAAAATATTGAAAGAGAAGGACCATCATTTTATCGTCCTTTTTATTATCCTTCTCTAACTTTTAATAACCCATTGCTTTTTATTTCCTGAGGCGTTGAATATAATGAATAAATGAAAGTGCAAATGAGATGAAAATTCTTTAGCATCTAAGAAATTTACATTTTCTCTCAGAGTCAATGTGGGAACATGGTCTACAGGAGCACTTTCTCTAGAATCCGGAGAATTTCCATCGTGGGATTTTCCATTCGCTCACTATCTGTTTGCATGAAAATATGATATATTATTTACGGATGTATAAATTAAGGTAGGACGAAGAGGCTTTCTTGTGTTCTCTAAACTCTTCAGGAAATTTTAGGATATTCACGAAGTAACCAATCGATCATTAGTATTGCGACCGAAAGCTGCTTACGAGTACAAGTAACAAGTTAAAGGTACCAAGCTTGCTAAGGATAAGTAACGTTTTTGGTATTTAGAGTCCAAACCCTTCTATCAATCTAGCATTCGAATTGTAAGGATAGTCTTAAACCAGAGAAATTCTAAGCGAAGCTATGTTACTCTCAATACTTCATGAAAGTTCAGGAAACTATTAATCAGGGCTATATTTAATGTTGCAGTAAGATATTGTTCATCTTTTAGGTTAAACAATAGCACAAAATTATTCAGAATGATGCAGACTTATCAGAATATAATAAAAAATTAAAATATATATTTGGTCATTTCGGTAGCGTAGATGGTAGCATGTCTGCCTCACGTTCAAGAGGTCCCGAGTTCGAATCTCGGTCAGGGTGAGTTACCTAGATAAGGTTTTCCGGGGTTTTCCCTTATGCTTCAAGACGAATTTCGGGTAACTCTAAGCTCGATGGACCCTTGATTCATTTGAGCATAATTTAATCCAATTCATTCACCGTCCGATATAAATTAACTTTGGGGCGGACGTATTAAACGTGTAGTATTTGGATATAGTTTGATAGAGCTGTTTTGCAGAAAACAAAAACTATCAAAGTATCTTCCACATAAACATAGTTTGGGACAGGAGACGGGTTCATGGAGATCTTTGGCCACATTCTGTAAAGAAACCTAACTGAAATAGAGAATGTACTTACCTTTAGAGTTTTTGTTTTCAGCTATACTGTTCACTAACATATACATAAGGGCAGAGGGAGGGATACAACGAGGTTGTTCTAAAAATCCTTTTTGTAGATTCAATGGACCAAAATTTCCACTATAATTTCCAACGAAATAGCTGCTAGAAGCCAATACTTTAAGCAGCTCTACCAGTAACCTCACATTCTGCCTAGTGGGATGATTCTGGCTTTCGTATGTGGCCCGCATTCGGGGTCCCGGGTTCGATTCTGAGCCATTTGATCCATAGATTTGTCGGGGTTCTCCCTTGTCGCCAGGTGATGCTGAATAGGTTACTTAAATTCCTTTCCTCCATTTCATCTCCATTATCACTTCATATCATCTCTCGTCTGGTGATCTCTTTCAGGGTAGAAGTGCCAGCGGGTGTCTCGGCGGTGCCTGGCAGGATGATATGCTCCGAGTGAATCACTTCCTCCTCTGGTAGGTCGGTTGTTGGTCTCGGAACCGGCTGCTGGAACCGCTTTCCAACCATAGTAGGGGGGAATGTCCATCATCCCGGCCTACCGGGCGATGTTCCCATCAAATAAAATGTAGAGACCCTGCCCTCTGTATTGTTATGACTCCTTGAGACGAGCGCTCTCAGTCTCCTCTTGCCTCATCCTTCCTCTCGGGGATTCACCACTTGGAGGGAATCATACATAATACATTAAGATAGTCACAGTACTGAATCCCCTCCGTAACAGGTAGTCCTAATGCTAACGTCACATTCTTCTCTGGTAATTTTGAGAAAATGATTACTAAAATAAGTCATGTCTAGGTAAGTTAGGCTCATATTTATAGAGGCTAAATGATACAAAGGTTATAATAAGCCTTTTGTTTTCAAGCTCACTTTTTCTAGATGCCAACTTTCAATTAATTCATTTTGACTTTACTCGTGACTCGCCAACACATTCCCACCCTTAAGTCTCCCCAGCTCTATGGTGTAGTTGTAGCATGGACCACGTGCTCATTTGTACATAATTTGACTCATCTCATTCATCGTCTCATTTGACCTAACTAATTATAGGACGTTAAACCTCGAAAAACAATGGCCTTTATTAAAACAATTTTAAATCAGCACAACTAAACGACTTATGAATTCTTATCTGTTTCTAAACCTAAATGTTCCATAAAGCGTGAGTGTGTAATACCTGATACATTTTAATATCCCGTGGTTCAACCGCCCTTTCTTAGCCAAAGTCTACCACCCGGCCTCTGCTTCCCCCATTTCTAACTACTTTGAATGGAGTGCAGTACTGGAGGTTGGGACGCGGTCAGGGCTAGAATCCGTCCCGAAAGATATATGCGGTCTTCCCAACAAGGGTACCTTATTTCTTACTCTAGTAACTCCTTAATTAGCCGTACTTCTGGCGCGGGAAGCCTAGCAACATCCTTAGTACCAATCCGGAATTGACTCACTCTTGTGGTGCCAACTGAGTGGGTATCCTGGTGGAAGCGGCCTTCCTAAAAGATGAAGCTGTCTCCTACGGTCGGAGGAGTTTCCAGACTGATCCCTGCAACCGCATCCTTTACTTTCCGTGGTATGCTGCGGGAGCTCACAACAGTGTATATGGTAGCCTCTGCATAGGAGAGACTCTCTAAGGATTATTGTTTAGTATGTTGTAAGTATACAAACTGCGCCGTGGACGAGTAGTTTAATTGCTTGACTCTCACCTAGTTCGATCCCATGAGATTGCAAAGTGAGATTTGTGGTACAACACGGCACTGGGACGGGCTTTCTCCTGGTCCTCTGGCTTCCACCGCCATCATTCCACCAATTACTCCATCATCAAACTTCCCTATCATTCACATCACGTTCATACCATCACCCACTTCTCTAGCTCTCCTCCAAGGCGTTATAATGGCCCCTCAACTCTGGTTCCTATCATTCACTTCACTCTCATACTATCACCCACTTCCCACGCTCTCCTCCAAGGCGTTAGACTGACCCCTCAACTCCGGTTGCTATCATTCACTTCACTCTCATACTATCACTCACTTCTCTCGCTCTCCTCCAAGGCGTTAGACTGGCCCCTCAACTCCGGTCCCTATCTTCACTTCACTCTCATACTATCACTCACTTCTCTCGCTCTCCTCACAGGCGTTGGACTGGCCCCTCAACTCTGGTTCCTATCATTCACTTCACTTTCATACTATCACTCACTTCTCTCACTCTCCTCCAAGGCGTTAGACTGGCCCCTCAACTCTGGTTCCTATCATTCACTTCACTTTCATACCATCACTCACTTCTCTCGCTCTCCTCACAGGCGTTGGACGGGCTCCTCAACTCTGGTTCCTATCATTTAGTTCACTTTCATACTATCACTCACTTCTCTCACTCTCCTCCAAGGCGTTAGACTGGCCCCTCAACTCTGGTTCCTATCATTCACTTCACTTTCATACTATCACCCACTTCTCTTGCTTTCCTCACAGGCTTTGGACTGGCCCCTCAACTCTGGTTCCTTTATCAGGCTCAGTACTTCGATATCCCTCGTCCCGACTTTTTGGGCTAGTGGAATCTGTGTCCACTAACACCGGTATCGGTGATTTAAGGGAGGAGAGAATAAAGTGTATCTAGGGGTGTCGGTCTGGTGGGCTCAGTTGGCTATATGCTGGTTTACTAATGCGAAGTTCGTAAGTCCAAGTTCAAACAAATAGATTTGTGTGCGCTTAAAGGGGAGAGCTCCTGTCAGTATGTTGTGCTGGCATGTAAAAGAAATCCTTCGGTTCGAAATTCCGGCACATCGGTGGCGCTGAAATAATCCTGGCATTTGACAACTGCCATTAATAAATAAATTAACAAACCTGGTAGTTATAATTAACAAACAGTCAGAAAACTTCTGGGGGTAGGAATTTCTTTATTACTCAATGTTAGTGTAGAGAAAGATAGAACACAGGTGATGTACCTAGTGATATGGCAAATGTTAGAGTTATACTTTGAAATTTTTATGTTAGGGTGCATTCTCTGGTTAGAATAATTGCTATCATATAACTTTCAAATATGTTTCTAACAACTTAATTTGTTCATATTTTTATAATTTAGAAACAACATTGCTCTCATCTTGCCAGGAATAATATTTCAGTTTTCAGTTCTATAGCTTTTAGCAGAAGAAACCTACGCGGATCAAAGAAATGCCGCTGCAGAGTCAGGGAGCACAGAACAATCTAAAGATGAGAGGAATACAGTTATACTTTCATCAATGTTTCTGTAGAAAAGAAAAACTCCAACAGGATAGGGAATCGCGAGATTTGGAACGATGCAAGTAACGAGTTATCTCGACGCGCTGAAATCTGCAGACATATCTTGAGAGTTTTCAAAGATACATTACGTTAAAGGGTAGTGACGCGGTCGCACAAGGGACAGACCGGCGCGACGCGGCGTGTCCCAGGGCAGGCAGGGCATTCCGCGCATCCAGCGCTCAGTTGCGCGCCGGCTCTCCGCTTAGCGTGTGTATGCCTGCCGCCGTCTGTATCTTCGTCTGTCTCTATCCTGTACAGCATCTCTCGCTCGCGACCGCATCAACGTCGTCCCTCGCCGATTTTTGCGGTGCTGCTTATGTGCCATTTGTGTACCGCGGTGTGATTTCCCGGTCAACAAAACCTCGGTTTAAACTTCCAACAACTTTTATTCCTCTAACATAAGTGTTATATTTCCGTAAAAGAATGTAAATGATATAGCGATATCTCGATAGTAATCGAGTGACCACACAACTGCTTATTAGCAGGACAATTTGTGTCAGTGTAAACATACTCTATTAGCAAACCAAAACCGAAGCATTAAGTAAATTTACTGCTATAAAACTTCTCTGTATTTCTTCTACATATTCCTTCTCTTCTTTCTATAAGTGTTTGTATGTGTGGATGTATTCGTGTGTAAATGTAAAATATATTTCCCTTGGATAAAACTTTCATTAAACTATTGGGAAGTCGACGCGTTATGAGGGACCATAACTGGGTTATATTGTGTTGCATTGTAATAAACTTCGTGTGCAAAGTTTTAAACATGTGAAATTTTGTTATTCGCTAAGAAAAAGTAAGGAATTAACTTGGTAACAATTGACACCTTTTAATTACTGCATCATTATGGAACAAACTTAATATTATGGATTTACTTTCTAATATGTGTGATAGAAATAGTTTCAGATACAATGTGACAAACTTTTGAAGAATCGTCCTTGCATAAGAAAGTTCAAAGAAGAATAGTTGATAAAGTTTTTAGGGATTCATCCTCAACGGTGAGTAAAATTTTCCTATTTAAAAACATCAGTTTAGAAATCGCAGGGTTTAAAATCGAGGTTCTAGAGAGCGAGGTAACTACTGAACAACGCCCTTGATTCCAAAATGTTTGCAAGCCTCATTAAATTGCAGTTATGTAACCAATGATGGTATTGTTGTTTGATATTCATCTCTGTGTCCTCTTTGCTTTGAACATGTTCTTTCGCCTTGAATTCATTGACCCAGCTTACCGCCCACTTTGATCCACCAGCAATGCAGCAACTATGAAAAATCGACAAACCAGTTTCTGTATAGTTAATTTCATATTGTGGAGTGCTATTTTGGACCACCACCGCTCCTCAGATTGTTAAGTTTTTTATTAGGCAGCATAAATATGCTACAGACATTTAAATTTGCATACTTAAATGCGGAAAGTTTTCCTCTTTCATCGCTGAACTACATGCTTATAAATGTTCACGGTTCAAATTTACCTAAAGGGAAATAGTTAAGTATCTCATTAAGTGTTAATCATATAAACATTATAAGAATTTGCAAAAGCTTTCTTTTCTACTCTTTTCTAAGAAATAACATGAGGTATACCAACTCCATTGCAATAAAACAAAATAGATATTTTCAACTATATGTTTTATTCTTATCAAAATATTTACAAATACCTAAAGATAGTATAGATATTAGAATATAAATTCTGGAATTTATTTTAATTTCAAAATAGTCATTATAAAGTGTATTTTTAAACTCACTATATGCATTTAATTAATTTAGTAAACAATTGTACATCTTTAAAAGAAAACAAACATGAACTCAGAGTGCACAACTTACTGTATATTATAACAAGAGCATTTATAGAGAAAACTAACCAAAGTCCTTACCTTGATGCTGGTTAGAAAATGGAGATCTCATACGAGGGTGTGGGTTCGCAATTTTTAGCCCAGTTTTCATCTGCAACTATCAAGCTGCCTTTGGCGCCAAGCTCATTTGTGCTATCATTGATTAATTCTACTCATGGACATGAAGATAGATGGTAGCCGTCAGAACAATTGACACTTAAATTATGTTAAATTATTGGCATCATTATGGTTATGTACGATCGTAAACGCCTATCAGTGCCATCACAATCAATTTGTTTTCCTTTATGGCTTCATTTCGTTTACACTAGTTATTCATTTATCATTTTCTCATCTCTGATTTCAACTGTTACTATCAAATATGGGGCTTCTGCATAACGTGTAAAGCTACGAAAGAAAACTACAATTCAACAGTTTGACAAGTAGGCTGGAGAATAAATCGTATAGTCTATTTACCATGTAGTAAGTAATGCTATACAAATACAAATTAAATAAATTAGAGTAAATCGCCAAAAAACGTAAAATAATTTTCAGATTTGTTGCGTTTTATTGTGTTTGCACGTTCTACTTCCTCGTTTCAACGTATTGTTGATAGCACTATTCAAAAATATAATCTTCTTGTGCATATAGGTATACTCAAATTTTCATATTTGTTTGATGCAAACCGTTATTTATCTTATAATATTTAAATTTCTCAAACTTGAATCAAATCAGGAAGAATTGTATACATTGCTTTTGGAACCCGTAGGAAACGTATGACAAATTTCTGAAAATTCTTTACAAAATAAAAAGGTATATCAGACTTTTATTGTGGTTTAGTGATTCAGAGATTTATTTCCCGAACAGAAATTCGGAAGAAAATTTTGAAATGAAAAATTAAAATTTAAACTTTCACAAAATCACTAATTTTTCAAAGTTTAGATATTTCTACCTGAAGGGTTTGAAGTGGTTACTGCGAAACATAACTGTTTGGAGGTATGTCAAGAATTCCTCATTTTAAGGGTTTCAAAGATTAATTACCTAAGAATTGCTGCGTGTTATTCCCAAAAAATATGTATGTACGTGTATGTACATCCCATTTTAAGCATATTTCCTTATGAGCATGATAAATATTGGAGACCACAATACACTGAAGTGACGGTCATATATTTAAGGATTAGTCGCTATGCGGTGGCTTTGAAATTCCAAATTTTGTATATATTCAGAATTTCTGGGAATAAAAGAGTATTTCTGATATGGTGCACTCCGTAAAACTGTATGCGAAAAATTGTGCATTTTCAGATGTGCTTTTTTGGGGAGGAAGAATTTAGCTACTTTATATGCGAAAGAAGGAAGAGAACTGCTGAGCACATATCCAGAAAGTTCAAGATATACGTTTGGCACTAAACTGTCTTAAACATAAGTTATTTTAATAAAAACTATTAGATTGGTTTTAGAAAACAATGTTCCATTTAAAGATAGGTTGTATACATCTTTGTGTTGTATTCTTGGAAGGTTGTGATCTGAATAACCGTGTTGAAATTTAACCAAGTTTACGAGCGCGCTCTCTCTCTCTCTCTCTCTCTCTCTCTCTCTCTCTCTCTCTCTCTCTCTCTCTCTCATCTCTCTCTCTCCTCTCTCTCTCTCTCTCTCTCTCTCTCTCTCTCTCTCTCTCTCTCTCTCTCTCTCTCTCTCTCTCTCTCTCTCTCTCTCTCTCTCTCTCTCACACACACACACACACACACACACACCATATAGTGACAGTAAAGGAAAGCCAAATTTAAACATTCTAATTCTAAAACTTAAGATAAAATTGTTCTACATTCTATATTAAGTTTCTTCAAAATTTGTACTATATACTATCACGTCATTGTGATTGTATAGAATAAATATTTTATGCCAAATGATAAATTAAGTTTTAAATGGAACTTAAATTATAAGCTTAAAGCTTTGCTTTCTTCCCTATTCTGTACCTAATTCCTGATTAAACAAGCGGATTAAAATTCTATTTCCTTTAAATTTCGTATAGGTAATGCCTCGTTTTTCGGTCCCTAAGTAAAAGCGCAATTGAATAAGAAAATGTTGCTTATATAATATACTTGGCATTGAAGTTTTACGACTTCCAATGTTCAAGAAAGTTCCCTCAGGCGAAACTGTTTAACAGTTATATGGAAAATTGTTCGCTATTTCGCAAATATATCCCTTAACGAATTGATTAGAATGTAACTGCCTGGATTGAGATATATGGCACAAAAATACTGGAACATGGAAACTAATTGTTCTTCCGCATTTGCGATGTTAGAGCGAGGTATGAAAGTAGAGTGAGATTGAAAAATTCATTTAATTATTAATTTCGATTGACTAATAGTGGTATAAACTTAAAGACCTTGGATTTAATGTACTTACAGCTCAGTAAGTTGCCTTTTGGAGAATTTAGAGCCCTATTGGCACGTTGCCATGATACTTCTGTGCTCAGACCACTCTAACGAAAACCGGAAGTTTCATGGTTCAAAACCCTGCCGTGGCATTGAATCTTTTAGCTTGACTCTAGCTTTCGAAAATACAGAATATTTTACAAGACATGTGCAGACTCTTAATATTGAATTAAATTGGTATGATAAATTTCTGTAACTGCTAATTCGTATGTCTAAGTCTTACTGTTTAAGCATTGAAGTATGCAACTTAAAAGTTGTGGTATTAGTCATTGCAGATGTAGTCATTGCAGACCGAATTTTCAGTTAATCAATACTAGTTTTCTCAATGAACCTCGAAATTATTTTTAGTAAAAAATAAATACTGACATATGTGAGCATTATACATTTTATTATTCCTCTCTCTTTCACATCACATACATGGGATATGTTTCTTTTCCCCCTCTCTTTTTTCTCTTTTTATAGCTGATTTTTCTATGTTCTGTTAATCATGAGAAACTAATGTTTCTTTTAAGTGTCGTCTTGTACATTTTCGTAGATATATAGATGTACAAATGAAGCTAACAGCTGTTTAAAATGTAGGATAATAAGTGTTATTATTTATGTTCCACACTGCTTGCATATTAAGTATTATTGGTATGAGTTCTTAAGAAAAAATATGTTTCATTCAGAACACATTCTCCTCCCCCTTCACCTAATTTATTTAAACAATTTAAAAGTTAAAGTACATACATAAAGCAGGGTGCCAGTGGCATCAAAAAATAACTGTATGTAGGCCAGTAGAACTTTACAACTACCGCAAACTCTAAGACGGCTCACTTCGGAGATCGGGTCCTGACCGGGCAGTCCCGAAAGAAATATTTACAGAGCGTTAGCCACCGCTCATCCGCAACTTACAGAACACCGTCGCCTAGTCCTCCAACGCTAAAATATATGGGCAATGGAAATGATGTACAGAAAGACCATGGTATGAGCCGCATTCTTCTAAGTGACTAGAAGGAAACGACTGAAAACTACCAAGTCAGAGTGCACGGAAGGCCGGGATCGAAACCACGAACCCCAATACAACTCGCACTAAGTCGCACACCAGAAGCTACCTCGATAGCGTAGATGGTAGAGTGTCTGCCTCGTTTACAAGACGTCTCGAGTTCGAATTTCGATCAGGGTGAGTAATCTGAATAAAGCTTTTTCCGTTTTTTTCCCTGATCCTAAAGCTTGAATATTCGGTAACTCTAAGCACCATGAATCCTGCGTTCATTTGTGTATCATTTCATTCGTCGACCAATATGACTTAAAATTAGAGTATGTTATTTCATTCTTTTTCTAGCGGTAGCGTAGATGGTAGCATGTCTGCCAAACGTTCAAGAGGTCCCGAGTTCGAATCTCAGTCAAGGCGAGTTACCTGAATTAGGTATTTCCGGGGATTTCCCTTATCCTAGAAGACGAATATCGGGTAGCTGTCAGCTCCATTGATCCTGGGCTCATTTGAGCATCATTTCTCCAGCCCATTCATCGTCCGATATGACTCAACTTTGGAAGACGGAAATTACAAAAAAAAAAAAAAAAAAAAAAAAAAAAAAAAAAAAAAATCAGTAGTTTAAAGCAAATTTCAATGCTATGAAAATAGGATCCCTATAATTTGAAATGTCATAACCTCGGTGATTATAAGAAGTGACATGTTTATGATAGTAGGGTTGAAAATTGTCAAACAATAGTAACAAGTTTCTCTAAAATATATGACACCACAAAATGCCTGATAAACTCTTTTGAACATATTTATGCTTCTGTATAATAAATAGATGTGCCATTCTCGGTCCTCTATTGCACACCAAGTATACAATATTTACGAACAGAGAAGACCTCGACAATTCTTTGCAACATAAGTGCATAACTTCATCTAAGCATTCCTAATGTATTTTTGTTTACAGAACGTCAAAACTTGTCTTCTTTCAAACATCGATTTCATATTCTTGGATAGAATACCATAGCTTATCTTCTTATTGCACTTTAAGGTAATTGCAAGTTATTCGGAGGTGAAAACTGCAACGAACAAAAATACTTATTTGAACTGCATATTTTAATGATTTCTATATTTTGACATAATAAAGTTTCGTTTATTTACCAGAACTTCTTTAGAGTGATAAAACTAAATCACTAGCACTTTCTTAACCATTTATAAAATATTTTAGATCAGCTTCGCAAATCCCATGTCCACAAATTAAGCATACGCTATAATGAAAATCGTTAAGATTAGTTTTGAGCAGATAAATAAATAAACAATGTAAGGATTGACTCTGGAAAGTACGTAACCAAATAGGTGTGTCACATGCCTCTAAAGGTGCAGATCAATTTCTTGTTATCTGATTTCCGCTATTGAAATTCTTAGAAAGATTGAAATTTTAGGGTTTTCTAAAACTGTAACAGATGATTTTACATATTCTGTGTGTGCGTGTATATGTGTATGTGAGTGTGTTTACTCAAAAATTGAATTATGGCTAAGTATTTAAGTTCAGCATCATGTGATACGAATATTTTACTGAAAATCTCGCTCAATCAAACTAACCATGACTTACGTTATTGTCCTCTGCAGCGTTTCTGTCTCACATTCAAGAGGTCCAGAGTTCGAATCTTGGTCAATGTGAGTTATCTGGATGAAGAGTTTTTGGAGCTGTCCTTTATTCGGAAAGGTGAATGTTTTGTAGCTCTAAGCCTGATCTTATTTGAGCATGTTTTCGCCAATTTTATTCATTGTCTGATATTACCTAATACGTTATGTGTGAGAGAGACAGGGAGAAGAAAAAAGAGAGACGCACGCGGTAGTACTGTATGTAACCATATAGCTAAACCATTTAAACATAGTATTTAGCGTGTCTGCCCTACGTTCAGAAGGTCCGAGTTTGAATCTCGGTCAGGGTAAGCTGCCAGGCAAAGATTTTTTCCGGCTTTTTCTCTTTTCCTAAAATGTCAGGTAACCCTTAGCTCTACTGACCCTGGGTTCATTTCAGCATCATTTTACACATTTCATTCATCGTGGACGACGTTAATTAAAATGAATAAAAATGAACCTTAGCGTGAGGTGGTGTTTAAATTGAAATACGCACTTTAGAATGACATTTAATCAAAATAAAAGTGTATCTTATGGCTTAGTTAATTAAATAAAATAGGCATATACATAGCATTATATTTACCAACTTCGAGGAATATCACACGGAGATAAGAACCCGTCGTCTGCCTCACGTGCAAGAGGTCCCGAGTTCGAATCTCGATCAGGGTGAATTACCTGGATAAGGTTTTTTCCGAGGTTTTCCCTTATCCTGAGAGACGAATGTTGGGTAACTTAAAGCTCCATGGACCCTGGACTCATTTTAACATATCTCTTCCATTTCACTCATCGTCCGACATGACTTAACGCTGAAAGAAGTAAAATTAAAAAAAATAGAGAATAGTATCCGATCATCCAAAGTTAATTTTCATAAAAGAAGTGGTTCCTTTTATTTCCCTCGACTATAGCATTAACGATTTTGATTGGAATACTACATTTAAAATACTTTCAAGGTTTCTCTGTCTCGAGGTAGTAGCAGCGCAGGTACCAATATGCAGGTTTTGGTAAGCCATGTTTCGTTAATGAGTTGATGACAACTGATATTCGTCGCGCATCACATTCAAGGAAAGTAGGGCGCGCTGTTAACTGCAACAGCAAAAATAACCTTTGCTGTAGGTCACCTATGTTTTATGTATGCGTAACAAAAAACGATACGTAATTGTGTAATGTTTCTCAGAACTCCGACGTCTGGCTACCATAGAATACATGTAATACAAGAAACACTGTTTTGCATGGTGGTAAGCCACATCCCTACAGAGTAAAGTTAATGAAACGAGCGTTCATAAAGGAAAATGTGAATTTCCGTGTACTATCTGAAACAAATGCCACCTTCCCGATGTCTGAAAAATGAGCATCGATATTCTGCGGCCTGTTCACAAAGTCAAATAGTGATGTCATTCGACATATTATTATTATTATTATTATTATTATTATTATTATTATTATTATTATTATTATTATTATTATTATTATTATTATTATTATTATTATTATTATTATTATTATTATTATTATTATTATTATTATTATTATTATTATTATTATTATTATTATTATTATTATTATTATTATTATTATTATTATTATTATTATTATTATTATTATTATTATTATTATTATTATTATTATTATTATTATTATTATTATTATTATTATTATTATTATTATTATTATTATTATTATTATTATTATTATTATTATTATTATTATTATTATTATTATTATTATTATTATTATTATTATTATTATTATTATTATTATTATTATTATTATTATTATTATTATTATTATTATTATTATTATTATTATTATTATTATTATTATTATTATTATTATTATTATTATTATTATTATTATTATTATTATTATTATTATTATTATTATTATTATTATTATTATTATTATTATTATTATTATTATTATTATTATTATTATTATTATTATTATTATTATTATTATTATTATTATTATTATTATTATTATTATTATTATTATTATTATTATTATTATTATTATTATTATTATTATTATTATTATTATTATTATTATTATTATTATTATTATTATTATTATTATTATTATTATTATTATTATTATTATTATTATTATTATTATTATTATTATTATTATTATTATTATTATTATTATTATTATTATTATTATTATTATTATTATTATTATTATTATTATTATTATTATTATTACTATTATTACTATTACTAATATTACTATTACTATTATTACTATTACTATTACTATTATTATTATTATTATTATTATTATTATTATTATTATTATTATTATTATTATTATTATTATTATTATTATTATTATTATTATTATTATTATTATTATTATTATTATTAGTATTATTATTATTAGTATTATTATTATTATTATTATTATTATTATTATTATTATTATTATTATTATTATTATTATTATTATTATTATTATTATTATTATTATTATTATTATTATTTATTATTATTATTATTACTTATTTCTGATCTCTACATGCTCCACTACCTAAGTAGTACTACATGCTTTTCACTCTTTTTGTGATTTTTGTATACATTTTTTTCAGTTTATTATTATTATTATTATTATTATTATTATTATTATTATTATTATTATTATTATTATTATTATTATTATTATTATTATTATTATTATTATTATTATTATTATTATTATTATTATTATTATTATTATTATTATTATTATTATTATTATTATTATTATTATTATTATTATTATTATTATTATTATTATTATTATTATTATTATTATTATTATTATTATTATTATTATTATTATTATTATTATTATTATTATTATTATTATTATTATTATTATTATTATTATTATTATTATTATTATTATTATTATTATTATTATTATTATTATTATTATTATTATTATTATTATTATTATTATTATTATTATTATTATTATTATTATTATTATTATTATTATTATTATTATTATTATTATTATTATTATTATTATTATTATTATTATTATTATTATTATTATTATTATTATTATTATTATTATTATTATTATTATTATTATTATTATTATTATTATTATTATTATTATTATTATTATTATTATTATTATTATTATTATTATTATTATTATTATTATTATTATTATTATTATTATTATTATTATTATTATTATTATTATTATTATTATTATTATTATTATTATTATTATTATTATTATTATTATTATTATTATTATTATTATTATTATTATTATTATTATTGTTGTTGTTGTTGTTGTTGTTGTTATGGCGCAACTTTACTATGCATACCTAGTGCCCAATAAAACGAATACAGCTATAGAATTAACTTATACTACAAGTACTACAACAAATCGTTATGAATGCTCACATTCAGAACTAAAAATGGCACACGTATTAGTTCAAGCTATGATCGTTACACTTCTTTTTCCACTGGGTATCGATTCCTGAGTATTAATGCTCAAAGTTTATATCGAAATTGGGAATCGAGAAATGTCATCGCGCCATTGTTACTATCTGAATATTAAGTTCATCACTTCAGATGCCGTATTATATCTTAATCTTACCTTTCTCAGGTAAATATGAAGTTTTTATGAGGGCTATTACTGTGATACGCCTGCTATTTGAAATTGAACAAAATATCATATCAGTGCTATACCTATAGAATATTCACGATTGTTTATTTGCTGAAGAGCTTAAAATGGTTCGATTTTATGGGATGAAATATGATTTCCTTCCCGAAGTGTAACAACATCAGTATGCAATAAATCCCCGACACTTGCCTGAGTTATTATTCACTGGTCATTCAAATGCTTTCCATATAAACGTGTCTCAAACGAATTATTAATTTAAATTATAACTTTGAGCATAGTTGTATTCACACATCAGAGTGCCCATTTATTTAAAACATATTACGTGAACAAAGGTCAGTTGATTTTATGTAGCATAATCAAGATAATAATCACATTTCTAATATTTTTTTCATTAATTGAATTATCTTAATAATTTTCACTCGAGATACGACTGATATCATAAATTCGTAATCTCCCTAGGTTTAACTTCAAAAATGCACTTTCCCAAAAGTGATGAAGTTATACAAAACTCACTAGACGTTTTCACTTAACCACAATCCTGTTAAATATTGAAATGCCATTAGCAAAGTAATATACTTAATACTGGAACCCGCATTTTGTTCAATAGTTCGTTAATTACTCAAGTTCTGCCTTTCTCTGCCCCTCTCTCTCTCTTTCTCTCTCATTCTCTCTCTTGCAGCTTTCAAATTCCCTCTTATTCGGAGATACTGCGAAAAAATAATAAAAACAGCAACCAAACAAAAAACATTATTGTGGGTAAAACTTTAACTGTTTCCTTGCCCCAGAAGTAAACAGTTCTTTTCCTAACTAGATAATAATAAAGTATTACACTGTAGCAGATTTTAGGTGATCAGGGATATGCTGTATGTTGGTGGTATTCGAGAAATTCTCTGGCCTGATTTGGTTTAAACTTTGATATTTCACGTTACAAGCGAGAATTTTCAGCATTGAAAAGCGCTGAAATAAGGAATTAAGGACAATTGGTTTAAAGGCAAATTTGTTGCTTCAACTAAAGAGCACAGGACAAACAAAAGTCCTGTTTGGAGCATCATCGTTGATATTAACAAAAGTAAATTTGTAGGATGAAAGATCGGCGAAGTAAAGATAAAAACAAAAAGTTGAAAATCTCCTTGATTCTTAGCAAATTTTAGCAAAGAATTGCTTTAAACCGTGTAATTTTTTCCCTGCAAAAATGTTCCCCGCAATCAAAGAATAAATTTTGGTTATGTGAAAACCATTCTTCAAAAATAGACATACCTTGGGTTTAGAAATATTAAACCTGAATTAAATTTTTAAATTGATAAATAAAAACGCAGATTTCATTAGAAGGGGCTTTTCATTATGTTCATAAATTCCAAATAACATACACTGAAAAACTAGATAATTACACTTAGGCATTTAAATTACCCGAAACACAAAATATAATTGGTTCCACATAACTAATACTAACATAACTCTAGCATATTTGAAGATTTTATTAATAATTTTGAAAATTAGATTTTCAAAGGGTTGTCAAAATTACAGGTTACAGAAGGTCATAATTATTGAGACCAAGCTAAAGAGATAGATTTTAAAAGGATGTTACAATGTGATGACTTTAAAATTTGAGTAGGATGAAGTCTGATGTGCGCCCTAACATGACCTTCTCTGCGTCTCTAAATCTATTCTTACGAATTTTCACTACCCTATCTCCTTCATGTTAATCGACATAAACGTTATCGGACCGCTAATGTTCCTGAAGGTGCTAGGAGAATTTGAGAAGTAGGCTTCATGCGAAAGTCGACTTTAAAGAGCTTGTTTGCTAAGTGATGCCCGTGGAACTCCATTCTCTTTGCGTGACCAGGTCCTAAATTCCAACTTACTGTTTGCAAATTATGTAAAAGTCATCCAGAATGTTGAGGACCTCTGAGGAATTTTCCAAGAAACTCAACATTTAAATAGGTATATATCATTTGTAATGAAAATATCTGAAGTATACTTGATATTTTAATCAAAATATTTATGGGATATTTTGGTATTTAAAAAGGGAGGATATTATTGGACGTCTTCCTGTCTTATCCTAGAAAGATGCCGGATTTGAATAACAAGTTTGGTATTTAACCGACTATTTGTTTGAGCTATGCTCTTCACAGACACACGCACACACACGGAAACCCACTTCAACAGGAATACTTTATTTCGTTACATTCAGGTACCCTCAAAGCATGTAATTACACCGAAAGCAGTATTGAATTTTGGGTAAAATGCACCAGTTTTCCTACCTACTTTAAGTACGTAGGGAAGGATTAGGATTTCATTACGGAGGGGATTCGGCACGTATGCCACCATGCTGGGCCCATAGTCCCTATGTCCCCAAGTGGGAGTATCCCGGGAGGAAGGATGAAGCGAAGGAGAAAGAAGGCGGCCGACCCAAGGAGCCACGGGAGTACGGAGGGCAGGGTTCCCACAGTTTACTTGGATAGAGACTTCCTTCGACAGGCCAGGACAACGAACTCGCTCCCCTACAGCGGAGTGGCAACAAACTCAGCAGCCGAGCCCTAATGGTCCCAGGCAGGCGATCCGAGCACCAAAGGTCCCTGGTTGGTGGTCCTGAAATGGTCCCAGCAGAGGAGCGGAAACCGGCAACAGACCTACCGGAAGAGGAAGTAGTTTTCCTTAGAGCATATCATCCTGCCATGCACCGGCAAGACACCCACGGACACTTCTACTCTGAAAGAGACCACCAGATGAGTGATGATATGAAATGATAATGGAGTTACAGGAAATTCTTGGGATGTAATTGACACACCCAGCATTCGCCTAGCAACCCAGAAGGACCCTTGTAAAAACCATGGGTGGGGTAGTTTGGCCACGTGAATCGATCTCGGGCCTCCCGATTGCGGGCCACAGACGCAACGCCTGGCCATCCCGCTTATTAAGTAGGTAGGGAAACTAAAACAGAAGAAAAAATAACAAAACAATAATTACCAAAACAATAATTACAGTTGCTTGATGTAATGGAGGAAAGTAAACACTATCTAGTCGTCCTTTATTTGGAGGACACTGTGATGGTGATTTTGTAATCAATTCAATTTGTTTAAATGGTAACCTACCTGTTTTATTTTGCTTCTCACTCCTCATAAAAGACTAAATAACTTTTCTATTAAGCACCTTGCTGAAGGAACCTCCTGCTCACTAACAGCGCCACTAACGCCAGAACCTAGGGAAGTAGCTAAGCTAGCTGGTTCCCCCCTCTCCCCACTCCTCGTCATACTCAGAATGTCTTACTCTATGATACACAACTACCGTTTACTTTTGAATCACCCACGTACTACGGTCATTCAGAAGAGGACTTCATAGGTCACTTCCAAGAAAATTAAAAATATACATTTTATTTCTCATGCATATATCTAAAACATATGGTCTGTTAAACTCTTGGGAAGAGTTTAAAGGAGATCAGAATAATGGAGGAATTTTGTTGGAAACTTTATGTAGAACTATCCTTGAAAAATGTTTCCCTTAAATATTACGTTGGTCCTTTAACAAACATTAAGTGACACCTAAAGTTACACTTAAGTAACATTTTTGAGTTTCGTTATCCACAGATAGATACACACGTTGCTATTAGATTGAACTGTCTAATAATTGACGCGTTGCTGTGAGATAGTAGTAACTGCCCAAAACAGTTTGTTTCAGGGGTAGCAAATAAATTTATGAATACTTTTTCACCACTAGTAATACAGAAAGTGGTTTGAATGAAAGGTATACACTCATGTCGTGTTACATAACAAATTGAGAAGTCTGGCATACATATTCCATGTTCTCAATGAAAAACCTAAAAATTCACCTAACTCACATTTTGGCAGGTACCTTCCTCATGTCATGCCTCAGTTATAGTTTTTGATACTGACAAGCTATTCTGTTTTATTCATTCATTCGTTCGTTCGCTCATTCGTTCGTTCGTTCATTCGTTCGTTCATTTATTTATTTAAATATTTATATATTTGTTTATTTATTTATGTATTTACTTATTTTTGGTCATGCACACAGCATGGAATATCTGGTATAACGATTCCCTTTCTTTCAATATTCCATTTGCTCCAGTTATACGTGTAAAATGTGCAATGAAGATTTACACAAGACAATTATACAAAATAAGTTTTTAACAATAGCTTGCAGAAGACAAAGTAGAAAAAGACATACTACTGCAACGCATCAGACGTTTTAGTATTTGTGCAACATACGCCTTTCTTTTAAATTGGAGCTAAATGGTAGATTCAGCTACTGCTCGTATAATAATTGCATTTTGAAACACACGTACGTACACTCATATTCATGCGCACACAGCACTTATTCACACATTTAAACACTTAAAACGCTGTATTTACGTCAGTGTATTCGACTAAGAGCCTTTAACGCAAGTTATTTACCCAGGTTCCATGATTTTCAGAAGGATTATGGATATTACATGCACAATGTTCTTCAATCAATGTGCAATTTTTCTAAATGAGTGATGCAGCTGGCATTATAAGCCGTTGGTGAAACAGCTTTAGTATCTGCCTCTCCGGACAGGGAATACACCTCACAGCCAGCCCCTGCAAAAAGCATTCAGCTTGACATATGAGTCATGCGGGGACACGGAAATATATGGATGACGTTTTCGGTACACCGCGTACTGGGTATATTAATAACAGAAGTTTTAGTGTCTCTCATCAACGTGGTTTCCTTTAATGGTGCTATTCAAATAGCGGCATTCTTTTATTACGTTGTTAATAAACGTTCCCAGCAGGGTACAAAAATATTTATGCAGTATTCCACGAGCTACATGGCTTCGTGGTAACACGTGAGGTTCGTATTCATGAGATCGTGGATTCGAATCCCGTTAACCGTTTATTCTGATGATGGTCTTTTCCTGCTTTGTGCTGATCGATAGACGAGTGGTGCGGTGAGTTCTCATAGGCCATGATTTCCTGTCCATCATTTTCATTTCATTCAATTTCCCAGTGTTACAAGTGTTTTTCTTAGATTTGAGGCAAGACAAATGGTGCGGGTGCTTGCGCAAAAGAAAGATTATTACTTGTGGTCAGGGCTGGTTAGTCGAATGGTCCTTCATCGCTCTCTTGACAGCTCCAACAGTGAGACGATCCTCAAGTCTGGAGTCGTTAGACTTTGTGGGCAGTCTGCTAACGGCATTTAGCCACCTGTGGTTCTTTTATATTTTGTCTTCTTCCTGGAGGATTTAACTTTGTAGTCGGTATGTGCGATGTGTCCCCTCACCTATCTTCCTATGCAGTATTTTAGTTAAGACGTAGTCGAAGGATACCAGAAGTAACTTTAGGGATATGTAAGCATAATTTCTCAAATTACCTTTAAGCTAAATTTAGTTTAAACGTTTTTAAGAGAAGCTTAAAGACCATGCCAGCTAAACATATTAATGTTTAGTGTTTTAATGGAAGATTAAAAGACCTGTCTTCAGAAGTAAAACCTATTGAGGCTATTTTAGATATAAGAATGAAATTTTAGACGATTTGAGACATTTCTTTCAGCTATTTTTAGAGACATTTTCCTTGTTTTCTTTTTTTTTTATAAAGTGCTGCAATCGCCAGGTAAAATGATAGTTTCAGTACCACTTTAAAATATATATTGCAATAAAATATTTTGCACTGAATTATACAGCATATTAAAGAGAAATTTTCAGGTAATAATATTCATTTAATAAAAATAAGCAAGCTAAATATTTATTTTATTTACAGCTTAACCTTTAGTCCACATAGGCATACTCATGCAGATTTCTAATGAAAAAGAAGAAAATGAATACCAGAGTCTGAGCTTATCAAGGTTCATAATCATTTTATACACATTTGTTTTGAAAATATATATTTTAAGAATATTAATATGTAGGCATTACATAAAATGTATACCTAAATGGTAAAACGTACGGTTTAAAACGGTAGCAGAACAATGTTATGTAATAGAAGCAGTAAAGATACTGCTTGCCTAATTTTCTAGCTAACGTTAATGGAAATTATATCTTCTCAAATAAATGGATTACAAAGGTAAAATAAAAATAATTGAAATAAGACCTGAAGCTTCACTGGTGATGAATATGCTTACTTTATTCTCGGGCAACAAGCCATGTGAAAAGACGATTAGATATCGACATTTCGGGAGTAACGTAATTGTAAAGGATTTTCTTAACTTTATATTATGCCCAAATTATATGATACAGATCATAAGAAATAAAACTATGTTGAAACATACATTTAAACACATATATTTGTAGAATTAATCATTACCGATATATTCGCCTGTTTTGGCTTCAATTTTCCAGTGACTTCTAATACCCTTTTGAAGGTTAAGTCATAATTTCTTTTGTTTCTGTCAATGTCAAGCTAAGAATGGAACTTCAAAACCAACCAATTCCTGGTTCTCCCCTGCACCTAGAACGTAATATGTAAGAAACTATATCTACAAACTATTTGGATTAAAATGAAGTAGAGAGAGAATAGTCGAAGTCACATGAGAAGTCGAGAAAAGTCACATAAATAGTTTGAGAGAGATATGCTTTAAAATTAAAGCACTTATCCTGATATAAACTTTTTGCAACTTGCGACCTGAAAATAGAATTTGACCGCAACGAGTTTAATGTTCATGCGCGATTAAACTCTGCATCCTTAGATTACTTATCTATTTTACTTCTTGTATGTCTGCTAGGTCTGCTGAATTTTGGTATAACTGCAATTCTCTTTATGGGATTAATCGTACAGGAGAGACAAACAGGATGTGGATCGCACAACGGATTGTCTGTTTGCCTGTCCCACTTCCATTGTCAAAAGGGAAATAAAAGTCATGTCAGCGTTTGTCATATAACATATCTTTTATGCCAGAAAAATGCGAAAATATGATTTATATACATATTAGTATATTTTTTCATGCCCGCCTCGGTAGCGTATATGGTAGCATGTCTGCCTCACGTTCCATAGGTCCCGAGTTCGAATCTCGGTCAGGGCGAGTACCTGGATAAGGTTTTTCCGGGGTTTTCCCTTATCCTGAAAGACGAATGTCTGGTAAGTCTACGCTCCATGGACCCTGGACTTATTTGAGCATCATTTCACCCCTTTCATTCATCGTCCGATATGACAACGTTGGAGGACGTAAATTACAAACAAAAACAAAAAATCTCTGTTCATACACGGAGAAATCCAAATTGTGAGCCATAAATGAAATCCTATCATGAACACAGACCATTCAGAAATACAGAATATCCTAGAGAATATAAATGGGATAAGTAAATCAAACACAGCATCCGAAAACGACTGCAAAAGAAGATGTGTTCCCACAGATACGTCATTAGTTGTGAATAAGTAATTATCATGGAATTTCACAAAACCCAAGTATGCCAGGTAAATTGATTTAGGGTTACACGTAGAGTTTATTAGAACACGTAAAATTTTAAGGATTGCACTGATAACATATGGGAGAGAAGAAAGAAAAAGATCAACACCATGAGAGACAGTCTATTAGTTATCGGAGAATATTGTCTCTAAGTGGTACAACACCCTAAGTAGCTTTTTAACGACTAGACAGCGTAAATTATTTTCGAAAAGTAAATTGTCTACAAATCTTTAAATTCATTTCACTCTAACCTTGTCCATGCAGCACAAATGTGATCCAGGCTCTTGAAATAAGAAAAGAATGTCTATAACATCCATAGAGATATGGATTAAACGGGTATACACAGCTTATTGGTTTTTGTATTACTAATAATGAAACAGTTCCAGGATATAGTTTGTGTTCCTATACCATACATACGGCCCTTTCAGAAGAATTATGTCTGGAGTTGAAAGTTCTTTCAGGTATGTATAGTGCAGAATCACTTATGATATTCAAAGACTATTTCCCACACCTCATCTCGCATACCTCCTAAGTTCATTAAAGTTACATGCAGGCATGGAGGCCTGATAATATGCTAGAATAAAACATATCCCTTTATAAGTGGTGAGAGGCAAAGTATCGCACACTGTATCGTGACGCTTAAAGAGAGAAGTTTCGAAATGTACGCATTGTTCTACTGCAACACAATATGAATTATGATATTATTGATTCTCTAACAATAGCTTTAATACATTGCTGGCTATGCTTAGGGGTAGTGATTTTTATCATTTTGAGATCAGAAATTTAGCATTTTGATGTTTACATCTAGCATTTATAGCATTTATACTTTTGCAATTTAGCATTTTATAGCATTTAAGAAAAGCTTTATTTGCGTTAACTTTTTTAAATGATGAATATTAGCATTATTTATGTGATATCAAAAACACATTTATGGAATGTTATTAATGACAATGAGCTAAAAGTGCATGAAGTATCAATTTATTTTTCATTAATATGGGTTAAAGCAATACACAAAAATTTAGAACAAGTTGATACTGACTAAAGTATACTGCATAACACATAAAAGATAAATGCATACTGATGTAAAACTAGTACAATAAAGAGAAAATGCGCAAAATTAGCCTTGCACCTACTGCGGGAGCTACGCATAGAATGAATGGAAGTTGCACATAAAACCGAATAGAACTATGAAAATCGGAACTTTGGCAACCGAGAACAAGAACAACTTTGGCAACATGTGTTTATCACCTCTTTAAAATTAGGATTGCTATTGGTTTTCAGAAACAAGGATTGAAATTTTCCGTTGACTGCGTTGTGAAGATAGGTTTATGACAGTCATTAGGCCTTTTAAGAGGCGTCTCTTTTGTAAAACAAATGAACTGGCTTGAGTACCAAACATACCTCTAATGGGCAATGGTAGAACAATAAGCTAATTTAGCGGGAAGGGTTGCTTTCCACATTCCAGCAGAGTGGCCGCTTACCTTATAACTTGCTAAACGTGTAAAGGTTCTACAGACTCTTCAGATAAAGTCTACAGAATAAAAAGCAATGGGAAAAAATAATTACTTGGGAAAATATTCGACATCGCATTTTGAGTCAATTTCGCACTTTATCGCGCTATATCGTATTTTCGAAAAATCAAGGCGTTAGGGCTGCAGCAGATAATGTGGCAGCACTTGTATGCACACATATAGCATCAAGCATCTAGTTGACTGAGTCAACTCTATGTCGTTTACAGCAGGATTGTTCTATCTGACATAGGATACAGATGTACCTGACAGTGACGCCTTTCGTTCGGTTACCTGAAGAGAAGCTGACTGTTTCTCTTTGCCTAGACGCTGTGTTTACTAGCAGTTTTATTTACGAGAAACTGATGCTGCAAGCAGTTATCCGAGTTTTAACATACCCTCGTGCAGGAAAAAAGGAGCACTGTAATTGTTTCTGCTTGCTTTGCGCAGCCCGCTAGAAGGGAAACAGATGAACCCTCGCATTTAACAGCGCACTGGGGCGTCTTGCGGCAACACTCAGATCACTTTGTACGTAATTTACAAACACGTTAACAAGAAAATAGCAACCAGCGTAATCTTATTTAACCACGTAACAAACCACACTAATTTGTTATAACCTTTTCACTAGAAATGCCTATTGTTAGTAAACGATAATTGCAATTAAAGGCTCATTCAAGCTTGGCTACTGTTTTAACTGCATACCCGGATTTTATCAGATAAAGTGAAATATTCTGCTTCAAATATTGACTATTAAACAAAAACAGGTATAAATTTTATCACAGGATCTGGATATTTACTTCTGTTATTTCAATCCAAGCCTCTTTCGCAAGTTTATCTTTAACAAACACAAATTATAAGGTAACGCACTAATAACAGTACCGTTGGTTCTTTAAGAGAATGGGAATAATAATAATAATAATAATAATAATAATAATAATAATAATAATAATAATAATAATAATAATAATAATAATAATAATAATAATAATAATAATAATAATAATAATAATAATAATAATAATAATAATAATAATAATAATAATAATAATAATAATAATAATAATAATAATAATAATAATAATAATAATAATAATAATAATAATAATAATAATAATAATAATAATATTAATAATAATAATAATAATAATAATAATAATAATAATAATAATAATAATAATAATAATAATAATAATAATAATAATAATAATAATAATAATAATAATAATAATAATAATAATAATAATAATAATAATAATAATAATAATAATAATAATAATAATAATAATAATAATAATAATAATAATAATAATAATAATAATAATAATAATAATAATAATAATAATAATAATAATAATAATAATAATAATAATAATAATAATAATAATAATAATAATAATAATAATAATAATAATAATAATAATAATAATAATAATAATAATAATAATAATAATAATAATAATTATAATAATAATAATAATAACAATAACAATAACAATAACAATAACAATAACAATAACAATAACAATAACAATAACAATAACAATAACAATAACAATAACAATAACAATAACAATAACAATAACAATAACAATAACAATAACAATAACAATAACAATAATAATAATAATAATAATAATAATAATAATAATAATAATAATAATAATAATAATAATAATAATAATAATAATAATAATAATAATAATAATAATAATAATAATAATAATAATAATAATAATAATAATAATAATAATAATAATAATAATAATAATAATAATAATAGTTAATGACATTAGAAACCTTTGTTAATATACTGTATCTCAAATATATCTGCATGATAAATAAAATTTACATCAGGAATTTGAAACTCTATAGAGTATAAAATAATAAGAACTACAATAAGCGACAGCAATATCTACAACTCTAAACAAGCAGTTTTTTATTTTTATTTATTTATTTATTAACTTTTTGTCCTCCAACGTTGTCATATCGGACGATGAATGGGATGGGTGAAATGATGCTCAAATGATCCCAGGTTCCGTAGAGATTAGAGTTACCCAACATTTGTCTTTCAGGATAAGGGGACACCCGGGAAAAACCTTATCCAGTTAACTCACCCTGATCGAGATTCGAACTCGGGACCTCTTGAACGAGAGGCAGACACGCTACCACCACGCTACCTAAGCAGGCGCAAGTCATGAGTGATGTGTTGTGCTGAGACATTACTAATTTTCCCATTTAAGACTTATTTCCTCCACCGTCGATTTGCTACCCCAATAGCTTCAACTGTTGCCGTGAACTTTGACGTCACAACGTGATGTGCCTGATGCGGGTGAAGAATAACCACAAAGTCGCGCCAATTTGTACGCTAGTCATAAATTTGCTGCAGTGACAGTTATGCATCACAGTATAAGATTATAAACATTTAAAAAATCTAGAAATGATTTTTTTTTTTTAAAAATCTTGTTATTGAATAATGCATCTTAATTCTAATAAAGGAATCCTTAGTACAACTTAAAGAGGCTTTGAGAAAGTAATTACACATCAGGTATGATGTATAAGTGTGTGAAAACAGTTTTCGTTTTACAGCAACTATTTTATATTTGTCAAGTTCACCCCATTTGTCTGTAAACGGCTATTTAATGGTTAAGGATATATATGACTGAAATTTCTTTCATATTTTCAAAACAATCACCATTTCCTAATTTAAGTCTATAATGTAAGCACTCCTGAATCCGAAAAATGAATAGATAGCTTCCGCACACCGTTTTTAAATTCTCTAATTGTGTTTGAAATTTACGCAAATACTAGTGTTAGATATGAATCTAAAACGCACTTTACGTCGCAGTTTTGGTGTTACACTAATGGAACTGGCTACATGTGTTCACAAAGATACAGTGATACACTGGGTTTCATTGTGAGATGCATTTCGGCATGCTTTCTTTATTTTAAATCACAAAACTTTTAACTTTTTGGGCCAAAAAGCTACGTTCACCACTTTGAAATTTCTAGAACCTTAACTTATTGAGACAGGGAAATCCAGGGCAACTTTAAAAGGTGGACTTATTGGGAAATTTTTGTTAAAATATTACACAAAAATTTAAGTTATATTGGTACAAGGGACTTTCTTGGTGAGGCAACAAAAATTAAATAAATTCGACCATAATTTCAAAACTATGAAAGTGAAAATGATGAAATTTGTGCTGTATCATATCTTCACTATATTAAATCTATGGTATAAATCTTAAAAAGCTAACGTTATTAGTTAAGGATTTCAAAATAGGACTCCTAGATCTCTTTAACTAAGAAACAAGCACACTCGATTGCACGTAACGCTGTAAGCAGGGGTTGGGGCGTTCTGTATGCTCGCACCAAGGCGGCCCGGGTTCGATCCCAGGCGACCGCAAAGTGAGATTTGTGGTGGACAAAACGGCGCTGGGGCGGGTTTTCTCCGGGATCTCCGGTTTCCCCCGCCATCTCATTCCACCGGTGCTCCATCTTCATCTCATGTATCACCAGTGTCATCGCCTGCGGTGCCGTATGTAGTAAAAGCGGGCGTTAAACACTACACATTTCATTTGTATGCTCGCAGTTCAGTGAGCTCTAGAAAAAGTTATATACATATATACATATATATGTATATATACATATATACGTATGAGTCTTCCTTGGGCAGGAAGCGGTAGCAGGAAATGCTTTTGGAAATATGTATGAGAATTTAGTTGGTTCTCCTAACCGCGGTAACGCACGAATTGGTCCGAAATGAAAAGATTTCCAGCCCAAAACAGTAATTATGGAATGCATATTTATTTTAATGGGGTAAATGTATTACAATTGTTATGTAATATATTTGTTACATTCGGTGATTTAGGGTTCATTAGCCTATCGGTAACTTTTGGAGTTTAGACTCTAATAGTCTGCAATATTCGTATCCTTTGGTGACAAATGTCTAAAGTTCAAGCTTGGAAAAGAATTGTAAAGTAAAGAAGATTTACAGGCGAATACCTCTGCTTGAAGCACAGCATGTGTAAACTAACCTAGGAAACGTACCTTGCAGCTTTCGAATGTAAATACATGTAAAGAACTAACTGGATTTGGGCTACATTTCTACAAATAAGCTTCTTTATTTTCCTGCTTACTGTTTACTAAGGAATACTACACTATATATATATATATATATATATATATATATATATATATATATAAACTCGAGAGTATCTAATAGGGGCCCACCTCAGTAGCGTAAATGGTAGCGTGTCTGCCTCACGTTAAAGAGGTCCCGAGTTCGAATCTTGGTTAGGGTGAGTGGAGAAGGTTTTTCCGGGGTTTTCCCTGATCCTGAAAGACGAATGTCGGGTAGCTCTAAGCTCCATGGACCCCGGATTCATTTGAGCAGCATTTTACCCAGTTCATTCATCGTCCGATATGACTCAGGACTCAGAGTTGGAGGACGTAAATTACAAAAAAAAAAAAAAAAAATGGCAGATCCTCACAGAGTGAAGACAGACCTCCCCCCCCCCCCCCAATCTGATGACCAGGGAGTTACCGAGCTGTCCCGAAAGGGCGCCCGGCGCCTCCGTGGGGCTTTACATAGGGCAACACCCAGAGACTAACAAGCCCCCCTCCCATCTGGTCCTGTGGACTCAAGATGGGATGGAAGTGGATGCGCCTCTTACGCGCGCCTAATCCAAAATTGGAGTGTTACCGATATGACCTCGGTGGGGCCGCCTGATGATCTAGCACACCTTCTACTGGCTATGCAGGCTAGTACCCGGGAATATTATGGCTTCCCTCAACCCCGTGCGGAGACGTACCCGAACAACTCCCAATATGGGAGGGGCTCGGTAATTCGGCCCGAGGTTCCTCTAGTAACGTCAGAGGTACCACGAGTGCTAAGGGTCCGCAGAGCCCGCACCACGGCAGCTGAAGGGGACGGATCTCCTCCCCTACGGGAGGAATAAGACACTACTGGGCATGCACTCCTGAAACACAGAAATTTAAGGGTATGAAGATTCTGAATAGTGGCGAAGCGTGGCACGACGTTAAGGGAGGCGGCTCATGGGTTCGAAACTTTTGCCTGTATACAGGTGACGTATCCATAAGCGTCATACCATGCTTTGCCCCTGATCGTGATAGAAATAAGAGGGCTTATTTAGAATTATAAGTACCTGGAAAAACAGAACTTGAGTAACACTTAGTTCACCTTTCAGACAGAATAAAGAAAACTATTTCAAAGTTAGCAAAAATCCTGGGAGATTTTTCTCTCTTCATAATGGTACGTTTTGCGGTGAGTTTGTTTTCAGTTGAAAATGATAAAACAGAATAACATAACAATCCTAAAATTTCAGAGGTCAAAAAAAATTTCACTTGAAGTTTGTATTTAGCACATTAGGAATGCTGCGATATTTAAGGATACGTGCAGGGCTGTACAAAATTATTCAATAGAATATGTGTTACTGGTTCATAATGAGGAAATTAACGCTGAAACAGCTAAGAAAAGATTAACAGCTAAGAATGTTTGTATCCACTATAGCAAATGAAGCTTTTGTTGCAGTTCTAATGGTTTAACTTTGTAGTACTTTGATATCTATTATTCATGAAGTCTGTTGAAAGACTTCGGACATTTTAAGTCCATCTGGTAAAGATGCTTTCTCTATAGCATTTGCATTAAAAATGTCCTCCCCGATGTTGTCCAAGAACAGAGCGAAAAAATTATATCATCTTAAGGATATGATGGTGCTAGTATCACGCATAGCCAAAATGTAAGGTTCGAAATAATTGTTAGTGCATCATTTCACCTATTTTGTATAATGTTATGCCCACTAAATGGCTTAGTTCTTAATCAAAATAAAGTAAAAAGATAACAATTAAACCCATTTTTCAGAGCTGTTCTATACCAATTAATATTCGTCTCTACTTCTTCTCAAGGAGTTGTTGTTGTAGACGCAATTACTGCGAAACAAGTGTGCGTCAGGGATCAACTGCAAGATGGAACTCCCATTCGAGATCAGCTCTTGAGAATAAAGACTCTTTGTCCCCAACAAATTTTAGCCAAGCAGGCCAAACTTTAGGCAAGTAGTCTACGGTTGAGAGTACGACATCTAAAATGTTTTTCTTAGACCTTCCATAAAATATCCCACGTGGATATTTTGTACAGCCAATTTCAAAACCACGCCAAAATTCAATCCCAATAAATAAGAAATACATTCATCCGAAAATGACGTTTTGAAAATTATAATCCACTTTAATAGTATCATAAATGAGGAAGAACAATAACATCAAATTAAGATGCAAGGACATGTATATAACAAGGAATGTAACAGCGAAGAAAGTATAGAGCATAATAATTCAGCAGATTCGAACAATGTTTTCAATTCTTCAGCCATTTATTGGCCTCTAGTTGAATTCATCAACACTTTTTCCATGAAATGATAAGTGCAATATCTGTTCTGAAGTCTTTAATTGAAAACAACCTCACGTGCTCCAATTGTTGGAATTGGAGCATCTATCTGTTTGACATGTATAACAAACAGATTTTCTTCGCTGACTCGCGAATCAAAACGTTTTTTGGATGCTTAATAATAAAGATAAGCCATCTTCTCTTGTTATGAAAACAAAATACATATTTATTACTTTTATTATGGTTAAACATTTTCTTACATACATTTAGTTAAGTAGTAAAACCTTACACATTTCACTGGTACTCCTTTAAAAGAGTTTGTTGTCAAATACGTATCATACATGGAGGTCTAGCATGTCTGAAATATACAGGCTATTTGACATTATTATAACTCTGACACATAACAATGAAACTCTTGGCCTCATAGCGCTCAATCTTTCTAATAATTCGCATTAGTTGATTAGCCAACACCGGAAGAGGAGGGGGACCAGAACCGATTGGAAACAACATTGCTTAGCCAAGCAGTTCCCCGTAATTATGCCACGCATCAAGGTGAGGGCTTGTAGTGCCTGCAAATTTTGCTATTTGTAGAAACTTTATACCTATGCTAAGCTATAGATACTGATACTATTAATATTATTGTACTTGTTATTGTTGTTACTGTGTTGATCATCATTAAAATTGGTTCTTTAAGTATTCAAGAAGCCTCCTTTCGTTGCCCTCTATGATCACCTGATACCTGAATAATTCATTTTCTTAAATTAGCTAACGACAATCGAAATCAGACTTGTCATAAACAGCATAATGTGACTAAAGTAAAACGAAAGAAACATTAATTTACGTACATAGAAGAATAAAAGAGGGATACTCTTAAAATGATGAGTAAGGCAAGTTGTGTCAGACGTTTTTACCAATTGAGTACAGAATCCCTCTGGAGAGAACGTTTTCCAAAATAAACAATGCTTTAGTAGGTTTAGAGGATTGGAACGAATCCAATTATGCTGCTGTAATGGTAATATTAAACTGTAAACAACACTGATGACAAGGTACAGTTGCGGATGGTAATCACTGTTTTCCATTAACGATATAAACTGCATGACGTAGGAAGATTCCACTTGCAGCTGTAAATCGTATTTAAGATTTATATGTACCAATTATCGTTAACTCGGTACCATTTTCCTATGGTGAAGCTACTTATGAAATCAAATTAAATTAAATTAATTTCTCAAAAGTACCTCTAATGATTTCTAATGATAATATATTTGCATGAGAAATCAATAAGTTAAGTTTTATATAGGTGTAATTGCTAAACCATACAGAAATAATTTTAAAAACTTATTGAAGAAAAAATATAGACATATTCAAAATAAATTTGATTCAAATACCTTTGTTATACGCTTTACCAGGATAATCCTGAATACATTTTACAAATCTTCGATTTTATTAAAGTATTAGTACTATCAGCTTTACATGATATATCATAAAAATAATTCGCAATTTTAGGACCAGTGTATAGTTAATTCTTTTTAACTTTCGAATATAGATTCCGATACCAGATATCCGAAAGTTATGCAGACGGAAGAGGAAATTAGAAGCAATTCCCCGATAACCGTTCTTAAGAAATTGAAAACTTTCGGAAAGCTTTTCTTGTATAACATTTGAATTTTTGGATTTTTTTTTTTTTTTGAGAACCTTCGTTTAACATATTCCGAAAATATTTGATTAACCCTTCACGCATATACACATACACACATATACACGCATATACATTTTCTTTCTAGAAATGCTTTCTTTTGAATTCAAGGTGCATACAAATATGTATTTCCTGTGACATCTCAATGACGAAATTTTTTATGCAATGCAATTTATCTCCCACTTAACTTTATCTAGCCGCTTCGACGATGGCCATTTAAACCCTTCAGGGGCCGGAAACGGATATCCAACAAACAGAACAAGACATTTAAATTGTTAAATGCTGTAAAAATGCATCATAAATACAATTCCGTATCTTGCGTATTTATTAAGTTATTTAAACGAAACAAAAACTGATTTAAAACCCATTAAAGGCTATACATATACAGTGACAAAAAAGCGGAGACTACATTAATAAATCGTTGAAATTTCACTACTTTGTTTCACTGTAGCAAAAGCCATTCTTTGCGCCGAACGCGCCTAATATTTGAATCATTTTGTTTTGTGTGTATAGGAGCCAATGTATGTATGTTTAGCTACGCAAGCGACTTCTCCGGTTCAAGTTTAGTTTATTTATGCTATACCAAGCGATAATATGACGAGAATATGCTGCGTTACACACTCACACACTGGAAAGAAAACTCTCTGTCAGCATCTGTTATTACAGTGTTTCTCAACCAAGGTTTCTGGTAGCCTTATGCAGCAGTTTTCGCTCTGTATTTTAGTTATTTATACTCTGTGTTCAGAGAGATTTCTTATAGCTATCAAGAGCTAAATGAACGGCACATTTGAAATTGTTAAATTTCAATGTTAACCATGGCTTATCCCCGTAATGTAGCAAATAAATTAGCTTGCGTAAGATGTATACAGGCTTCTGATATTACTGTAGAAAATCTGGAATATTTGTTGTGCGATTCTGAAGGAGATGTTTAGGATATAGGTAGTAGTGACATGTACTGGTCTACAGATGGCATGTTAGCTACTCCATTGTTTGGGGAAATGGCGGGTCAAATATGGGTGATGTGGATCAGCTATTACTAGCTATCCTTCTTTACGAAAAAACAGTTAAATGGTAAAAAATGTATTTTAATACCACTGGATGTAACCATGCAATATTGTTTAGTAATTTTCAGAGCTGTAAATTCATGCAAGACATTCACCTACCTGTACTTGAGCGTATAAAGAGCTCGTAACCTAATTGAGTACTATAATACTCAGATGTCTCTTTATACTGGGGGTTAAGTAATTCACCACGACATCACCCCTCATACTTGAGAAAACACTTTCCTGAAAGGACAACACCCACAACCAAAAACGTCGTAACCATTTCGAAAATGTGTAGTGTTTTGCGAAAAAGAAGTTCGTAAGGAAACCAATATTATTTGGTGTGAATCTGTAGATGTGCCCTTGGGTGTTTATCCAGATTTGGAGGTATACTATTCAAAAAGAAACCTTTAAGGGTACGTTTACATTCCTTATAGAATTAATTTAAATTTATTGTAAAATAGGAATATTAAAGTAATTGGCGTTAAATGAGCATTAAATGCATGTATGCGCAGGACGTCCTTTTGGGGCATTTTAGCTTGGACGTCATATGACGTCCATATCGGTGAAAGGGCTATTAAAGAATAGTAGTATAACGTTAGTGGGTTGAGAAAGATATGTGAAAGTTACAAATAGTTTTCCAAATAATCGTTTAATATATCGTACCGATCTAATGCGCAGGTTTTTTGACCAAATGTAGTAATCAAAATCGTGGTGCGCATTGGATTTACGTGTGTATTAGTTTCGAGTAAAAATCCGTTCCGTAGAACGCCAGTAAGTACATTGTTTTCTCCTTTATTACGTCACAGTAGATTGCTGCAGTACATTTATCTTTAGCCTATTACTGGGCGTTGGTTTAATATGTCGCAGTACTACATTATTATTGAGAAGAGGGAAAAGGAAGCGCTCTCAGTTGCAATATGGAGGACAAATAGATGAGAAAATCTTACGATGCTTCTTTAAAAGGTAAAATAATGCTTTATGCTGAAAAAAAAATTAAAATAGAAAGGCAGGAAGGGAGTTCAAGTATCAAAGAATAACATTCGCTTGTGGCGAAAATACAAAAATTGGCATTGGCTACTAAAGCTTGTAGGAAGAAATTTACGGTCATCGCAAAAATATGTCACCTAACAATACGGCACTTTCAATTATATATGATGATTTGTCCATACCACAAATTCATTGTTGCATAAAATAAAAGTAAATAAATATTCCGTCACTGATCACATTGCATTCGATACAAACCCTTGTTATTTTCCAATTTTAAGTTTCAGAGATGGAGTGTGCACTAGATTCGCTGGCGCATTACATTCACATAAGTATGGTATACAGTTTTCTTTAAATTATATGGTTCATATCGATGAACTCAGCTTTCAGAGAGATCTTCGAACATTTTCGGTAACAAAGTAAATTGGCTTTTGTGGTTTGTATATGGAATTTGTCGAGTTCAAATTACCTGAGGCCAATCAACATTGTCATGGTTGCTTGGGAAACTTGGTGTTGAATTATATACCTCCAGGAGTTTTCCTATAATTAGCTTCTTTAATTAATTGCCTTAATATACCCTGAGCACATATCTGGGATGTGCTATGAAACACTTGCTTCTTCTCAATACAATGCCTACTCAAAGAAATGCTTCAGACTCTTGAAAGCAAGACCTGGATTCTCGTACACTTTCAAATACGCAAATCGTAATATATTTGCAGATTCTCAATAAAACACTTACTCAAAGAAATGCTTCAGACTCTTGAAAGCAAGACCTGGATGCTCATACACTTTCAAATACGCAAATCGTAATATATTTGCAGTTCATGCCAGTCCGCTTAGGGCGAAACGTTTGAGAGCTTCATTGTCTGGGACACTATAGTTTGCAGTATCACATCTGTATACTGCGTAAACCTTTTTGATTTATAAATATATTTTCAGGTATACAAAACTTTCAATTTGACATCTGCTTCCCTCATTCTCGTATTAGGGGCTATTCACCCTTCCTGGGTCCTCTATCAGATCCAAAGTTTTTGTTATTCAACCAAAGCCTAAAGGCATAAGGGATGGAGGAACAAGAATCCCATAGCACCGTGATAGTGGTAAAACTACTAAAGTTGAAGAAGAAAATTACAGAATCGCAGGAAAAGCTCTGACTACGTTCTAAATATTGTCGCTCAATCTTATATAATGTCTACAATCTGTTCCTAGGAAAGGTTATTTTTCCATCTACTAGCGACAAACCTGTGCAGGTGCATTTTGTTGTCTGCACAAGGCGTCTAGGTATACCAAATCGATAGCCACATGTTTAAACGCGGCTCCTATATATCGACCTTAAATTTCCAACCAGTTTCCTTTACATGACAAAAAATGATGGAATGGTGACATAACTTGGCAAACAATAGTGACAAATATTTCGGAAATGTCTCTTCACTCTTTTTCTTTTCTTTCCCGACCTTCCTTCCTTCCTTCCTTCCTTCCTTCCTTCCTTCCTTCCTTCCTTCCTTCCTTCCTTCCTTCCTTCCTTCCCTCCTTCCCTCCTTCCTTCCCTCCTTCCTTCCTTCCCTCCTTCCTTCCTTCCTTCCCTCCTTCCTTCCCTCCTTCCTTCCTCCCCTCCTTCCTTCCTTCCCTCCTTCCTTCCATCCTTCCTTCCTTCCCTCCTTCCTTCCTTCCTTCCCTCCTTCCTTCCCTCCTTCCCTCCTTCCCTCCCTCACTCCTTCCCACCCTCCTTCTCTCCCTCCTTCCCTCCTTCCTCCCCTCCTTCCTCCCCTCCTTCCTTCCCTCCTTCCTCCCCTCCTTCCTTCCCTCCTTCCTCCCCTCCTTCCTTCCCTCCCTCCTTCCCTCCTTCCTTCCCTCCTTCCCTCCTTCCCTCCTTCCTTCCCCCCTTCCCTCCTTCCCTCCTTCCCCCCTTCCTTCCTTTCTTTCCTTCTTCGTTCTTAATGTGCTGCTTTAAAGTGCTGCTGCACCCTGTTTACTGGTCCCTAATAATTGGCTTAGAATACTTAAATTACATAGAAATGAGAACACATACAATTAAAATACACTTCACTGTTGTTGCTTAATTTATACTATGAATTTCAAGTTGAATTTGCTAGTTATGCTGCCGCAAAGAACAAAGAAGTCATTTAGTTGATTAAATACACCAAAAATGAAAACACTTTAAGCCTTTAATTTGTTGAATATAATGAGATCGCAGAGTATTTCTTTTACAGCTCTGGATAAATCTTTGCCATACAATCTCTGAAATACAAAACAACGTAATTTCAGATTAACGAACTTATCATTCTTAGTTTTAGAAAATAAAATTCTAAAAGCAAACATTTTCTGGATTACAGAACAGTGTTAGAGGAGCGTTTTTGTGTATAACAGTAGTGGTACTTTGCATCAGACCAAAATCAATAACGAGCGAGTGAAAAAACCAGTAGCCACTACTTGCAGGTAATCGCTGCTATTTTTTTTCTATGCTCAAACGTTCGATTTGAATGCTTCCGTAACATTTACTTCAACTTTGATTACAACGTAATAAACTAAACTTGGATTCACTCCAAACGTTTAAACACTCACCTCTAACCAAGGCGGCCTAGATCCCATGGGCTTGCAAACGCGATGTGTAGTGGAGGTAACGGCGTCCTGAGGGTTTTCTCCGAGTTCCCTGATTTACCCTGCCACTTATTCTACATCTGCTCCCACATCACCTTTCATTCCAGCACTGTCATCTTCATTTTCCTATGACTGACTTCCTCACACTCATACAGACTTCGGGTCTCTCCTTCTGTCCCTTGTTCTCAGTTCACCACACTGCTTCCAGGTTACGAAGACCGCATACTGTATACCCACGACAAGAAAACAAGAGACAAATGAAGGTGAGAGGGGTTTGAACGGTTTACCTGCTCTGTTACTGGATCGGTTTACTAGGAAATAAGTGTATCAAAGTGCATATGAGTAATCCATGCTGCCAGATCTAATGTTTGTTGCAATAACTGTAGTGACAGGTATTATGCATGGGTGAGTTACACGACAACACTTGCGTACTTTAAACGAATCTAGCATCCTTGTCATTCCGGGAAGGCGAGCATAAATAGCGTTGGGACAGAAAAAGTGATTACGTTACACATTCCTCTAGCTTATCTTCTTGTTGTGGGTCGGCAGTACTCGGAGCGATAAGCACTTCCCAGTCTCCGTTACTGCGCCTTCACTCATGAAGCTCATTTTCGGTCCAAGTAAAGTGGGGTCCTTGGTCCTTCACGGCAGTTGCGCCACGGAGTTTACTATATAGCTGTGCACCAAACCATACCCTTAATTAATTAATTCAATCATTCATTCATTCATTCATCTATTCATTCATCCATCCATTCAGTCAGTCATTCATCCATTCATACACTCATTCATCCATCCATCCATTCATTCAATTCATCCATCCATCCATTCATTCATGCATTCATTCAACAATTCATTCATCTATTCATTCATTCCTTCATCCATTCATCAATCCATCCATTCATACATTCGCTGATTCATTTATTCATTCATCCATCCATTCATCCATCCATTCATACATTCATTCATGCACCCATCCATTCATACATTCATTGATTCATTCATCCATCCATCCATTCACGCATACATTCATTCATTCATCCATCCATTCATTCAATCATTAATTCAATCATTCATCCATCCATCTATTCATCCATTCACTCATCCATCCATTCATTCATTCATCCATTCATGCATTCATTCATCCATTCATTTATTTATTTTTGTGATTTATGTCCTCCAACGATAAGTCATATCGGACGAGCCGAACCTTATTGCTGAAGCATTGTTGCACAAATGGCCACCTCACAAACCTTCACAATTCCAAAAAGATAATATCGTCCTTGTGAAATAGAAAACAACCGTACAGTGTATGTCAGTCACTACCACATTCGCATTGCACTTTTTCTCATCTATCACTACGAATATTAATATATACATTAAACGCCACTAAGTAGCTTCAAATTTGTCATCACAGACCATAACAGATGTATATCAAAGTCCTTCTCTAACCCCTAATATTTTATCCTTTGAATTCTACACTAGGCACTATATCTGATACAACCCATTGGTTAATTTCTACTATTTTGTTTTCTACCCCATTCTTTCCTCGTTTCAAAACGTTATTCCTGTCATATGTATTTTTGCCCTTCCTTAATCCTTCGTTTTCTTCCTTCTGCTCCTTTCTCTTTCATTTTCCATTCCCTTCGGTCTCCATCTCTCCATGCAGGTTACACAATGTTTCTAAATCTGTTCAGCAAAATTCCCTTTTCTGCGATGCTATTAGACATTAAAGCCAGAATATGTTTTCAGTTTTTAGAAATACAATTCTTAAGGGCCTTCATGGTTAAATATTTTTCTCAAATAAGATACATTACAAGGAAGCTTTCGATTATATCGTATTGAACTCCATTCATTAACCCTTCACATTAAATATAGGTGGGTATTAAGAATTCATATGGCGTGTTTTCTTATATATATCTTTCTTAAAAATATGTATGTATACACCAAATTTCACAGAATTCTGTTTGAGCATTCATTTGTGAAATGATAAATTATATTAAACATAAATTTGCATATAACATATTTCTATTGTTATATTATGCACATTAGCTTCAACTATTCTTCTGTTTTCGAAAATTAATTAAACAAGTCAGATTAAAGCTTTATAATAATGTGACTTCCAGGGTTCGTAGAATCAAAAGTTTGCTTTGCAGTACTTTAAAACACCCTTTATTGCAGTAAACAGAAACTTTGTACAACCTTGCAGCTGCAAAAAGACGAGACAATGACATTCAACTGTCTTCAAGGTCGACTCGCTGCTCCACCGCACGTAAACAAACAAATGAAATCACTGCCAAACAGTTCAAATGTCCAATGTCGCAGTAACAGTCACACAACTGAACTAACCCTTGCGGGGCTTTTTATGCCCCCCAGCAATTGTTTCCAGTAAGCTGCAAACCATTTGATAACAATCATGACGGCAACAGAAACTCTTTGTCTCTTTCTCTCTCTGTCGCTTCTCTGTTGGCAAGTGTCCAGCTCTCCTGACCTCGCGCCTCTATCTGCGTCTTTGTTTCCTGCCATGCGCCCAGCAGTGGCTTGTCGCGGCTCCATCAAAATAATACGATCGGTGACAATATTGTTCAAGCGCTTCTCATACGGGGAACGTCGTTGCACAAGGGATAATTGGTCTATTTGCTAGTTGGATGTTCTCAGTGATATTATCTCTGATATTAGGACGACAATTTGGAAAGAGGTGGAAGGGGGTTACCTATAGTTTTTAGCGTGCACTGTAAACTTAATCCAATCCTAGGAATACTTTACATGAGTCAGTCGGAAACGACAATATTGCTAGGGAAGATTTAAATCACCACTCCTTACACGATAATATGTTTCACGGTTTTTGTGAGCGCGAGTCCAAATCAAAACTACAGGGCTAAGTGCTGCAGTTTGGTAACATGTGTTCAAATATATATGGTTTTCAATTTTAACGTTTTTTTTTTGGGGGGGGGGAGAATAGTTAAATATGGCTTTCACAAGAGATTTGGAAATTATTCGCCGACCATTTGTTCAACGTACACCACTCACAGCACATTATATGTACATAATATCTTGGAATACTGGCATTTTCTCAAACTAAAGCGACAGTGCTGTTGTATGTCCAAAATTAAGCACACACCTAAATTTCACTCTGTTACGACGTTTTGGTGGAGGCCATGATACTGGGAAGTGATTCCTTTTAATATAATAGTCAAAGTTCTCCGTAACTGAATGTACTTTAGAGTTGTAGCTGTAGACTGGGCCTGTCTTTTCACGATCCCTCAGCCTGCGATAGAATTTAAACTTAGAAGAAACTTATGATAGTTAACTCATAACAGAAGCGAATAAACAGCATAGGCGGTTGTACAGTAAGTACTAGACACTATAGAAACAAGCGCTGCAGTATAATTATCACATGGTAACAGTTTTAAGTTCAGCTTGCAAGTGGGGAGAAAGAGAGAGAAGGAGAGAGAGAGAAAAAAAAATCTTAATGAATCCTAATGACTAGATAAGAGCAAAATAGCGGGATTGCCATGGAAATCATTCAGAAACAGACTTCTGAAGCAACTGTCACTAGCTGCTCCTTATCTAAACATGTAATTGGCAAAGCAGCACTTTTCATGAACTGTATAACAATTTCTATAATTCGAACATTTAGCGAAAAATCAGGACTTAACCCTAAAATGGTACTAAAATGATACTCTGGCGGTTTCGTCTGTTGCATGCATTGGGGAGACCCAGGTTCTATTTCGGTGGCTGACCTGCCTGAACCATGTTTTTTTTCGGAGGCTTTCCCGGGTCACCAGGGAAAGATAATCACATCTGGTTAGGATAATTATGTCATCAGAATTTCCTGTCCTTCCATTTCATCTCCATTATCATTTCCCATCATCTCTCAGCTGGTGGTCTGTCTCAGGGTAGAAGTGTCGACTGATGTCTCGACGCCTTCGGTAGGCCGCCCTCTGTCTCCTCTCGCCTCATTCTTCCTCCCGGGGATGCCCCACTTGGGATTTAGGTACAATAAAGTACAGGTTTCGGTGCCAAATATTCTACGCAGTACTTAATCCTAAACTAGTACTTTCAAGAATATTAGTGGTATTTGACCAGAAGTCTTCAAATCCAATTTTTATTGTTTACATGTAACTTTATTTGAGGTAGAAGAAAGCTTCACATAAAGATTTATTCCTTTAGGGTGAGATCTTTGACCACTAACCTTTTGGTCATGATTTGATCTCGCTATTCGTAATTATGGTATTATTTGTAAACACAATTTGTATTGATTTTCACTTAATATGTGTTATTTGTTTCAGTGTGGAAGTGGAAAATGATATGGATTTATCCCATTCCGTCAGATCTTTTTTTCCACAACATCTACAAAGTAAAATAATAGAAAAACTTCATAAGAAAACAAATTAACTGCTTAATAAAGCCAGTATTGAAAAACTTCCAATTTCTGAATACCAGTCGTTTAGTTCACTACTTAAATTTACGTTTACTTAATTTGCTATACAATTCTGACATATTCAATAATGAACCAACCATACCCTTTCATTACTCCCTGGTATAAAATCAAATTTACATATCTTTGATGTGTTGGGTTCACTATGTTCATCACTAAAGGCACTAAGGATAATGGGAGAAAATTACCAAGACGTGAGTGCAGAAAATAAACCCACAAGTTATATGTATAACGTTACACATTTCTAAGCATATCTGCTTCTGAATAACGAAGCTCTTTACACTTGATTAAAGCTCCTTGTAAGCGAAGAGTCCTTTTTTGTTTTTGATTTGTTAGATTATTTGCTTTACAAGACATTCCAATATATGTCTGAAATATTTTGTTTTATACCAATTAGCTTCCAATTCTGACTTTGGAAGCATTGAAAGTAAACAATGACATGCTTCAAACGGTGAAAGATTTGATGGCTTATGGGATTGAAATGTGTCTCTTTACATTGCGTCACGAAATATGCAACATGACTGCAGGTCAAAGATGACTACCTGGGGAAGGGATGACATATAGAATGACCCATTAGGCTGTTCAAAAGCTTACTATATCTACGTGTTGTGACTCGTGGATTACCAGAAGAGGTATGAAGAAGACTGCAACAAATAAGAAAACTTCCAAGTAGATTTCGGAAGTGTACAATTATAAATTAATGCAACGTTACATGATATATCTGACCTAAATATCCTGTAATTTCCGTCATATGCCTTAAATCCAATATCACGGCTTATAATGCGCGAAAGGTGGTAAACAAGAATATTTGACTGCAAATTGTTATTCGATGATGCTAATACTAACTTACTTTGTACTTGAAAAATCTTCGATGTTCTGAAGAGGTTCAGCTTTTGTAAAGAAGGATCATGTAAACACATTTATAACAGGTTCAAATCTTAACTGCTCTTGTCCGGTCTTGCAAAATGATTTTTTACTAATTGTTTAGACCCTGGTGTAAACATTGGTTTTCGTGGTTATTCCTTGTCGTAGGCGAAAGCCAGAAATTTTTACATCCATAATTTTCACTTATTGATTTCCTTTCCACTTCGCTTCTTTCTCACATTGCTGCGAGCTATTATTGCGATAAGACAGATAGTGCAGCCCGGAGATAAAGAACTTGCCGAAATAGATAAAGAGCTTGCCGAAACAGATAAAGTTAGATAACTGGAAAGTTCTAGTGCCGTCTTGTTCTTTCTAGAAATATGAGTAGAGGTTAAAAAACGAAGCCGATTTACTTATAGGTCTGTGGTAAATTGACTCCTGCAGTTGTGTTTTGAAAGTGAACTCTTTATTTGTGGGTGTGGCAGACGAATCTGAAGGCTGTATTTGTGTATGTTACGCATTTCTGCTGCTGTAGGTGTTGACCAAATATATTTCTACTGAAATAAATAACAGTTTGAATTTCTGCAAATTGGACTTTTAATTTTACCAACCCAAAAAGTCACAATATGCTTCCAGGTTTCACAGATACATGGATGTTAAGTGCTGGTTGCTCGATGAGTGGTTCATCGCTCTCTCCAGGTAACTTCATTTGTTGTCCGGACCATTGAAACTAGAATTTTATTGTTAGTGACTTCCGTGCTATGGCTTATCTGTCTGCGGCCTGTAGCTTCATCAGATTTCTTCAATTTATCCCTCCCTCCTGGAGGTTTTAACTACAATAAACTTATCTGGTCATAAATTTATTGTGACTAACATCGTCCTGTAGGTAAGGGATTCCGAATCCTTCAGATGCAGCGGTGCAAGCGCTGCACACCCTGAGCTCTCTGGTACTTCTTACGTATCCAGATGCACGTCGGGTGAACATTCGATCTCAGATCGGCTTGGTCTCAACGGGGCAGTGATTCCCGAGGTTGTTGGTTACAACTGGCTTCCGTAGCTGCCCAAGCGGGGATGGTAGACCCAGAAAATTTCCAATACTGACCTGGGCAGCTAGCGGCATGATGTGCTGGACCTCTGATGGCTCGATCGAGGTTATTGCTAGTCTTCCTGGATGGGTTAACGCACATAAGTGGCGTATCCACTTCCACCCGAAAAGGGAGGATTTGACTCAAAACATTACCGTAATGAAGCGTTCCACGGAGCTCCGGTGGCTCTCTGGTTCATAAAGGAGTAGTTTTGACTCCCAGATGGAGCTCGCATTGACGTGAACATGTGGAACACCTGTGCAGTGTAATGGGTGCTCGAGTTTGCGCATGATATACAAATACGTAATTTTTGTGCACGTTCGTGTGTGTGTAGCCTTAAATTGGAATGTTCTCAATAGCTTGACGTTTGATAATTGCATTAGTCTAGGCACAGTTTGCACTAAGAAATTTAAGGATATTGATGGATCTACATTGAATAATCTGAATTCTGGGAAAGGATATTTCAAGGATAAAATCATAATGTCTCCCACCCACACATACACACACAGACACGAACTGAAAATGCCTTTCAAGTTTCTGGGAAATGGTGTATCTTAATAACATTTTCATACCGACATTTTGAATGAAATAAAGTACTTGCTCTACATGTTACACATAGCTAACCAGTAGAGAAAATACAGAACATCAATAAACTGAAACCTTTACTCACTATCATATAAGGTATTCATGATACTTGACGCAGTAGTAATTAGGAGCTGTCAGATTGGAGGCCTCCAATAACTGGAACGCATCGCCCCATATAGGCCATTGTGGATCCCTTGTGCTTCAAACATGACTCCTGGTAGTAAGGGGTGAAGAGGAAACCTGAAATGCTACCGCATATCAACATAACACCAATACTGACCGTTAGCCACCCGCATCTTGGATGTGCCGGGTACACATTCCAGGAAGGGAATAGCGTCAGACGCCAGAGAGAAATCTTTCCTAGCGCAAATTCCACCATCCTGGTGCAACACACCAAAAGCCGGCCCTGTAACCCTAAAACGTATAAAAGTAATTGAAGGAGACCTCAAATTCAGTGTTGATGGGTTACCAACGTAGGATTTGTCTATATAACACGGATGGCCACAAAGTAGTAATAGTAGAAGTAGTAGTAGTAGTAGTAGTAGTAGTAGTAGTAGTAGTAGTAGTAGTAGTAGTAGTAGTAGTGGTAGAGATAGTAGTAGCAGTAGTAATAGTAGTAGTAGTAGTAGTAGGAGTAGTAGTAGTAGTTGTAGCAGTAGTAGTGGAATATGCGGATAGGATTTGGCACGTCGACCAGACCTATACTTATGTTTCTATTATATTCTATATCTATACCTATATCTGTTCTACATCTATTCTATATCTATACCTATATTATACCTATGCCAAAGGTGAGACTGAGGGAGGGAGGATGAGGTGAGAGGAGACAGGCGACGGCTGACCCCAAGAGTCAGTACACTTCATTACAGAGGGCGAGATCTCTCCAACTTAACAGATATAAACTTCCCGGCGATGTGTTTATGACTAACCATCATCAGACAGCACGAAGAAGCAAAAGAAAAAGAAGAACGACAAATACAGCAACACCTACGACAACTCCTGCAATGACAAAGGTACATCCAGATGACGACCTCACGGAAACTAAGTAAATATACATATATCAAAAAAGAAAGGAAAGAAATCATATATAAATATAAAAACAAATAAATAAAAAAATAAATAAAAAATAAAAAATGTTTATAAAAATATAGGAATAAAAAAATTAAATATGTATATCTATATATCTATATATATAAATAGCATCAAAAAAGAGAGCCATCTCTCCCTCCTCCCAAACCAATAAGCATGCTGGCTGAAGAGGGCGAAATAAGCCCTGAAACAACCTTGGTTGAGATAAACCCAGAATCCCCCTAGTAGTAGTAGTAGTAGTTGTAGTAGTAGTAGTAGTTGTAGTAGTAGTAGTAGTAGTAGTAGTAGTAGTAGTAGTAGTAGTAGTAGTAGTAGTAGTAGTAGTAGTAGTAGTAGTAGTAGGTTAAGGAGTTGTCATCTCACCTGCCGTGGCCCCGGAACAGTCACGAGGTCCGTTTGGAGACCGGAGGCCGCCTCTCCGGAGCAGGATACTCCAGCCAGGCTTGCACAACCGGCATCCCGCCTGCCGCGTTCCTGAATTAGCGCACTAGGCCGGCTTGGAGACCAAAGTCCGTCCCGCCGAAGGGAAAAGCGTTTTCCTCAGCATATGAACCTGGCATACACCGCCGAGACTCCAGCCGAAGCTTTTACTCTGAAAGAAACCACCTGATGAGATATGATATGAAATGATAATGTAGGTGAAATGGAGGGACAGGAAATTCGGGTATGTAATTAACCTACCCAGCATTCATCTAGCGACCAAAAAAAAACATGAGTCAGGTAGGTCAGCCACGGGAATGAACCCGGGCCCCCCGAATGCGGGCCACAGAGGAAACCGCCTGAACCATACCGCTCGGTATCACGAACAAACTAAGGTCAAGTTGGTTCCGAGGAGAATATAACCCAGTACCTCGTGAAGGCAAGCGTCATACGTCATCTCAGAGTCATCTAGCTAGAATTTTGTGCATTCTATAATACAGTGTAATCAAACATCAAATAGATTTACCTGCACCTTCTGGCACGTGTTCTAATGCCATATGGACCTTCTCTTAGTTTGTACTTAGACTCATTCGTCTGATTTATGTTCCCTCTGAGTAATATCCGGAGAACGGGCACCTATTCCGTTCGCGGGATACTTTCCTCTTTAAGAAAACTCATCCATCATTGTACCTATGAATGTTCAAATTATACAGTTCATGAATATAAACTCTGGTCCTTTTCCTTCTAATGTCTAGTCTCTATGTAGCATACAGAGTGACTTTCATACATAATAGTGCCAGAACTTCTTCCTCCTCAGTGTAAAATGATCACGACTTTGTATACAAATAAAGTAACAATTACTAGTAACTCACTAAAGTGGCTGTAAAACATCTGATGTGTCTTATTAACGTGAGTTTCCCAACTATCGCTTTTACAAACTATTCTTGAAAAGGCGCAGTGTTTTATCTCCTTCAAGTCAATAGAGAGAAATATCTCCACATTTCCTTTCCTTCTTTATCTCAACCCCCAGCACTCCGACTCTTATATGTTCCGCTTAAAATCTTAAGTCATATCGGTGGCTTTGATTTGGTACAGTGTTCATTGATATGATTTTCACCTGTTTACTATCCTGTATCCTCGGTTTAACTTATAATTCACACCCTATCAAACTTTTAGGAAGGACAATTTTACTAGCTAAAGAATTCCAATTTTAAGTTAGAGATTGAACATGGTACCCATGAATTTGGAAGCTAGCTTGCTAACCACCAGGTGTTTGGAAATTGTTTTATTACATATCTGTTACACTTTTGGGGGAATACGATATAATTAAATGACAGTCACATCAACCCCTATGTGAGGAAATGTGAAATGTGACAAAATACTCCCCTTTGCATAGGTAAGGCCAACAATGGGAGCTGGATAGTTTAAAAAAGGATGATTTATTTGATCATTTTAAACAATAAATATCTTTGAAATGACCAATGTCACGAAAAATGTATTTCAAATAATTTGTTTTTTAAATAGTTTCACGTTGTTGTTTTGCTTTGGCCTGTCTCTTACGGTTTATCGGTTTAAAAACGTTTATATAATTCCTTCCGAAGGAAGACAACTATATATATGTATATATATATATATATATATATATATATATATATATACTGAACTTCTTACGATATTTCCGTCAAAATTATTAGGGTCTCCTGCGATTAATAGTAGTATTCATTCAGACTTAAAACTGATTTCCTGAAAATTGTGACAAAGTAGTACAACTCCTGTAAAGTTTTGTATGGTATAAAGCATTTAAACTGAAGTAAAAGTTTGAAGTTTTAAAATTAAATAACATTGATTTATTTCACAATTTTTTTTAAAAAAGTTAATTCCCTCGCTCAGGGCCACATCTGAATTTACCGAGTTCTTATGCACAGATTGGAGCAGTACTGAAGACCGAGCAACAAATCTGGATAAAACATTCAGATTTAAGAGGAGATCATCATCATCATCATCATCATCATCATCATCATCATCATCATCATCATCATCATCATCATCATCATCACCGTCGAACTTCGGTGACGTAGGATCATCCCAACCAGGAACCAGGAAAACATCTCTACGTGTAGCGGGATAAAATACCCCAACCCCCGCTTCAGTGATCAAGAGTGCCATGGAGAATTTAAAACAAAGAAGTACTTTCCATCCTACGATGTGTAATGATGTCCCCTTAAATATGTTTAAAAGAACCTCCATGATCACAATGTAGCAACAACAAAGATTAATAACTATACAACACCTAACGTTGCAAAACAGAACTTTCAGTTGGTTCTTATATTGTTTTAAAGCAGGTTATTTTATTGCTACCTAGTCCTTTAAAGAATAAGGAATTCTTTTCCAGTAATTTTGAAGCGAAGGAAATCAATTGACTGGCAATAGGATTGGAAAATGATAGCAAATCTGTTTTTGAAACAAGTTCAGAAAGCTGAAATGGTGATTGCTAAAAGTAGAAAATAAAATATGTAATATTTTTATTATTGGGTTTACCCTGAAGAGTGAGTCTAGAGTGGGTGCTTCTTACTAGCGAGAACGGTTAATTAACCTCACCACACGATAGCGAGCTCACACTGTCACTAAGCGAACTGCATTTGCATATCAGTTTAACGCTGTTTGGCATATTTAGTGAAAATAACATTATATGAAGCTGTCTACTGATTTTGTTTATTATCATGCTATATACTATAAAGCAGCACGTTAACTCTTGTGCGAGCGGAGTAAAATGTGAACTGACATTGAAATTTCCAGCTGTCACCTTTTCTAACAAATGCACAATTTTTGAGTTATTTATAGCTCACCTCTAATTGAAATGGTCACATCAGCAGCCTTTCCTATAAAACAATTAGCCATATAGGTATTGCTATTAGCTCGTACAGTTATTATTGATGCAACGTTGGGTTTTATCCATTGGATCAGTGCACTTGCAATGCCATTCATACTTCCAGTCCCTAGAGAGCAAAGGGCATAATCTTGTCTAGGGAAGAATGCCGGTCCTTGCAGGAATCTAACCCGGGACCTCTCCAACAGCAGGGGGTTGCTGTATTGACTGAGCTATATACAGAAGTATTTAAATAAACTACTGAACGTTAGCCGGGCATAAGACATACACTATATAGGTTGTTTCCTAGTTTATAACTTACTTAACTAGTCCGAATTTCGGAATCGCAGCATCCAATTCTCTTAGGTATAATTTTATGCATTATTAAATATTAAATTACTTTGTTATTAGGTAGCGCACTGGTTTGCGAATCTCAGAAGTTGTTACTGGGACGCACTGGTCACAAAATCAAAGCATTACTCATTGCTCTTTATCAGTGACCCTAGCCTAGCAAAGAGCAGTTACTTGTGAAAAAGTCGATAATGACTCGGGCAGTTCCAAGGTTGCTCATTTTGCTCATCTTAATTGTACAGTGCTTCCAACCAGTTACTATAAGATCAACAACTTCCCTTTCAATTACAAATGCTTTATTTAGTGTTACTAAAAGCAGTGAAGTAAAATGCTGGTCTCATAGCAAAATGCATTTAGTTTTGGTTAAATTTATCTACAATTCTTTGATGTTCTCTGTTCTTTTTATCATTTAATGCTTCCATCCTCAATCTCACTAACATTAACTTCCCTGTAAAAGGTTTATGTTGCGTATATCCACCAGCTTATTTGCCGTTATCGACTGTTATAATGGAATGTTGGAACACGTTAAAAACCCATAAACAAAAAGAAAAAAAAAACTAAAGAATAGATTCATGAAAAATTCAATTCCATGGCCGGGATTTCAAATACGGATCTCCTGGTTTCCGTCCAGTCGCTCTAACCCATTGAGCCACGATGGCCAACATGCCGTGACGACAATAAATTCTCTATTTGACTCGTATATTTCCCCCAAAGGATCTCTTGCATCCGAGATACACCGTTTGTGGCGACTTACTATCGTAAGTACTTGAGTCCCAGGCTTCATCATTTAACGCTTGTTATTTTAGTTAATTGGTGGAAATTAATCATTTAATGTCAGGACGGCACATTGGCCATGGCAGCTCAATGGATTAGAGCGATTAGACGGAAACCAGGAGATCCGTGGTTCTAACCACGGCCATGGCATTGAATTTTTCATGTTGACTATATCGAAAACCTTAGCCTATATATGGCTAGTGTGAAGAAATGGTTAATTTCCATCAATTGACTAAAATGGATTCTTTATTGCGGTTTCATAAGCCAAAGAAATTCTTAATAGTGGCAAGGTACCGTGGAGTATATCGGTATGTTTACAAACAGTTACATCACGAGACACTGTGTGTCACCTACCTGCGAACTTCGATAGTATGAGACAGGCGGTGTTGTGCCTGTAACTGCCTAATCCCCACTCATTCTGGAGCGATCTTTTTATGCGGCACTTTTGGCTGTCAAAGCTACCTATATGTATCACATAGAAGCTTAACAACTACTTCTATGTATACATTCGTTCGGTGTCGTTTCGAAATATCGTGTATATCACGTTTGAGCTCTAGAACACTACTTTAGGTAGCTTTCTGGAGCTTCCCACATACATTTATTTCGCTTTGTGTTCGCACCCTCATTTTGCAGCAGTTGTGTCTGGCGGACAGTTAGTATTTCAGTTTTTAGTGAGCAGTTGACATTGAAAATTCAATGAGTCCAATGAACCCTTGTGTAGTGCTGTTGAGAATTGTGAATCGCAGTGCAGTTGTGACTCGAGGGTGTGCAATCTAAATCTGCTCTAAAGATTCTGCTAGCAATTTTAAGAATTCTGCTGACATTGACTCATTATTGAAGTCGCTGCAGACTATTGCTGAGCCAATATATTAAAAATTGTTTTTAATGTTTCCCTTAAAGCTGTTATACCAACTTCTTTAAAAAGTTTTTTAAAAAGTTTTGTTTAGTTCCTGAAAATAAATATAATATTAAAATTTATTACAAATATCTAAAAGGATATTATTGCTAATAATAAGAAATCTGGTATTTATCAATTTAATTGTTCAGATTGTTATGAGGTTTATATTGGAAAGACGAAACGTAGTTTGAAAACCAGAAAGAAAGAACATTTTCGTAACATTAAATATAAACAAATTGATAACCTTAGCAGATCATTTTTTATCATTTAACAATTAAATAAATCCCGAAGTTGAATTATTAAACAATTAAATGCTCCCATAGATTTGATAGTGTGGGAAAAATATTTATTTTAAAAAATAAGCATCGCGTAATGAATTTTGACATACCGGCAATTAGTTCTGTTTTTAGGTTTGTTTCGTCTTTTTTATTTTTTTCATATACTTTTCTTTTTCTTTCTTTTTTTTTCTTATTTAACCGATCTTTCATCATTTCCGTTTATTTTTCTTATCTGTTTTCCTAGTTTCACAAATATTCACTATACACATAAACACCCATGCCCAAGGCGGGACTCGAACACGCGACCCTCTACGCGGCGCGTCTTCGGATGCTGGTGGTGTTGAGAACGTGACATAGCAAAGGAGAAAACTTGGTAACCGATATTTCCTTAACAATGGAGTTTGTTTAACTGAGGATGAATGCAATATGCCTTCGAAATCGATTTTAAAAAGAAGAAAGAGGTATTAACATCACCTTCTTAAGATAAGTGGATATTAATTAACAAATATTTTTATTTGTGTAATGTTTAAGACGATTTTCAACCAGGACCCGACTCAGGTCTACATATAGTAGAAAGCATTTTACAGGTTCTGTAATATGCATCTCCACTTAAATCACAGAAGCATATTGGCACGGCAAACTAGTTTAGCTATTTGTTAAGTAAATAAGAGTTGTAACCAAATCTGAAATTTACAAAAAATGGTGTTTTATTTCATTAAACTAGTCAATTGTACCACAATGAAGCGTACTCCACCCAGGACCATTCATCATAATGAAATATCCTGCTAAGTTGGAAATCGAACTCGACACCTTGGATACTAGCCAGCATCTGCTAACATAAGGGACACATTAACGGACTACGGAAGACATAAATTACTCGATGACTTAAAGCAAAGCAGAGGGGACTTAAGGGACATTTTGTTCTTTCTACTTTGTGCCAGGTTAGCCCAGCTCCGCTTCATTAAACCGGGGATTATTGTGCATTTAATGTGATGAAACTTATGAAAAAGTAAATTACTCAACTGAACTTTGATATATTATCAAATATAATGCCGGTATGTATGATCTTAACACGCTGGTACATGTACTATCTTTATAAATGGTGTCTTCTGAAATACAAATTGAAGCTATTCCATAAAAATTCGTTTACTGATAGGTAATATTTATAACTTACTAGCTCTCCCGGCAAATTCCGTACCGCCAATAAAAGTTGTCCGCACTTAGCTATATAAATAAAACAAATTCGGATTAGTTATTTATTGTGCAAATGGGGGTAAAGATTAATTCAACATTGCTACAATTAATCAATTTAAAGCTTTCTGATAAACAATATTTTTGTAATTTTTGTTCTACATAAATATATAAAAAAGATGGTTTTCCGACGCGCGAACTGGTAACTCTAATCGCCCATGAGAGAATCAGGGATACCTTCACCAATTTGATACCGCAAACTTCTAACAACTGCCCTTGCGACTTATTTATGGTCATCGCAAAGGCCAAACGCACGAGGAATTGTAGATGCTTAAAATCAAAAGGCAAATCCACTGGAATCATCGGAATACGCGGGATCAAGATATCCGCCCCTTTGTATTTTCCCTTGTTGATTGTTGCCTCAATGACGTTTATTCATTAGCTTTTTCACAGTCAGCTTCGTTTCATTGCTCAGTCGTGGTTGGTTAATGTTACGCAGCATGAGTACAACTAATCGCACTTTAATGTTAAATTGTGAGGTGGGAGTCCAGGCAATTCTAAAGAAATTAAAAAACTCTGTGGGAATGTTGACTACGTCATCCTTTATAACTGTGTCAACTGATTTGTACGATCACAACTCCCCCGGAAGGAAATTCTGTATGGTCATTTTGAGATCATCGATATCTGTAATATTTTCCGCCAATATTGCTCGTTCATTCAGCGAATTATCGTCAGTGTGCTGTTGCGTTATATCCGGAAAAACAGGCTAAATAAGCTCCTCTTTCGAGTCTGTAAAGTGACAGAAATCTGTGGGTAATGTAATTAATCCAGTCGAAGTGTCAGTAACCACTTTACTAGTTCCAATGTCTGACAACTGCTTCGAAAACACATTTCCAGTTTCCGCTAAATTCACAAAGTCACAGAGGAATTAATTTTGGGTCAATTCAATTCACATTGACGAATTCACAAAGACAAATTATAAACAAGGTAGTCAAGGTTTCTCCAATGCTTGACAATTGCCTGTGGTCATATATTTATAATGTTATTGTATATAGTGTTAGATATATATTTATAGTGTTAATTTAGTTTCTAATCTTCTAAACGTATTATCATCATTCTACATAAAACTTCAGTCATGATAACAAACGATTAACTCTATTTTATAAACCATTATAAGTAAAATAACTTTGAAGAGTTCAGCAAGGTGTATAATATATTTCTAATTTGTAATGCTTTTTCTTGACGAAAATACAAGAAGGTGTTCCGTAAAAGTTTACGTGTGTACTTTTGTATTTAGTTAGTAACCCGGTCCATTATCACTTCAAGTTTTTCTCACCTTCCTTGAACTCATCCAAATAGTTGAGAACCAAAATTAGTCAAATCGGTTCAGCAGTTCTCGGGCATTTAAAATATGCAAACAATTCCTACCTGTATTATTTAGTGTATTAATACAGGTTTCTAAAATAAATGTTATAAACAAAGCTTTTCCAAAGAAATTGTTAATGATTTGCCGTGAAATTGTTACACCAAGCGAAAGAACAGCTAATACACCTAAATAGGGTGTATTATGGTAACAGTTATCAAAATATATGCCCTTTGAGACTAATATATACCTCCTTGAGATATGGATAACATATGGAGTATCAAAGCTATCATATAAAAAGGTGAATTCAAAAAACGATATATTTTCATCTATTCCTGTTTACCTGGAGTGAAATGTCTAGAGCTCAGAAGCTGAGTGGTGCCTGGACCAGATTTCCAGTGGGAGATGCCCACACCGGAACCGGCAATCGAATCCTGGCCTTCTACTTGATAATCAGCTGCACTGCCACTGCACTAAGGAAACGACCAAGCCAAGCCTATCATCATTGCATCAGTCCATATGGCAAATGATGAGCTCCATCCAATTATCCGCTTTATGCATAACCCTTGGAGCATTCACCATTTGCCTAACATCGTCTCCAAACCGATCAACCCTCTAGTTTTCAGAAGAAATCAATTGATCTGGCATATTACGCACGATGGCGGCCGCGGCAGCGTTGGTGGTTATACTTGTTAAAAGTTTCATAAATATGAGTGAAACCTTTTCATGCTGACGATACTTATGGAATGTTCGATGCAGTAGGTAGCTATAAATAAATTAATATGTTTAAATTTCATCTCAGGGTTCATGTTTGAGTTCTAAGTGGCCGTGCCTGGATAAAGGTAATCTTTAATTCGAGCTGCTTAATTTACTCTTATTATTTGGTCCTCTACTCGTCCACCAGTACATCCGTCGGCTGGCACGTCCTTTCTTTTATCATCTCCAAGAGGCCCCTGGAGGTGATAACTATATTCTCGGCGCTCGCACTCGCCAACCAACTCGCCTCAATACAACCAGAATGGCACAAGATCTCCTGAGTGACCTATCCAGCACAGACGACCTAGACGAGTGATTATTAATACCAAACTTAAATTTCTCAATTTGTGTTGCAGCTATCCTGTCATATTTAGTTAGAGAAGCCGTTCACGCCGACCTCAATTGTTATGTGTTCCGTTACTATGTTTCTCTATAACAATAATCTGTAAAAGCATACTTCTAGATCGATGGATAATAAATTTAAAAAAGGGTTCGTGTTTACAATATAGGTTAATAAACCCATTTTATATACATATGTATTGAACATACGAAAACACAACAGAGCTTTAAATGTTAAACAAAATAAATAGTAAGTCCAGGAAAACAAGTTTCCTTGAATAATGAAAAGGAACAACCTGGTACAGCTAAATATCTGTAAATGATATAAAATTTCATCTCTGCTAATACGAATTTGCATTCTCACGAACTGTTTATTCATGTAACCCTTATCCCATGCAATGTCTTACACCTCACCATTTTCCGCTACTGTTCACTTTTATTCGCTGTACAACATATCACATTCGTTAGTTAATATCAAAACGTTTTATGCACGAAACGCTATCACTCAAGCAATTTTGGGTACTCCTATTTTTAAGCCATTAGGATATTCCTTATGACCATCCTTCGTTTTATATATATATCGTTGTTCTACCATATTTAAGTTGTTCAGCCCTTTTCAATCACAGTGTATTGTTCTTTCTTCGCATTAAAGTTTTACATAATAAGTACATGTTAACCGGTCTTAGCTTGCTTTTAACCTGGTATTTTGTTCTTAGGATATTTGAAATCCCTGAAAACGATTTTAAAAGTATTGAATCGGCTTAAGTGCAGCTGTAGATAAAGGTTTTTACCTGTACCCTTCTTGTTTCTCGCATAGTTAGCAAATCCATCTAGAGCATCGTCAATAGCTTTACGTTCACACCCAATCCATTCCTTTCCTGTATTTCATACCCAATTCCATAATTTATGTTACGTTTCCTAGCTCAGGGTTATTTCATTTTATAACTCCAATGACAATATTTGTCTACATTGCCAATTCTCGTACTACTGTTCTAAGGTTTTATATGGCAGCGTAACTGTTTCCAGTACATTGCTACCGTTTAGGTTATAATAATTTTATAATCCCATTGTGATACTGCTGCCGAACATTCTGGAAATTGTTACTATTTGATATCGCTAATATATCACTCTCAGAATAATACGGTCTCTTCTAATTATTTACAGCCGGTAAATAATTGTATTAATCATTATATTAATTTAGTAAACGCGGTATTTAATCGTATCCAAACTCAAGAACTACTTTGAAGGTAATTGGAACTACTTCTCATTAAAGTCTTCCTAAAATTCCTAGAAGATTATCTTCTACACGTAACCATTACCTTATACGCAATCTTTTAACTGTAACGTCTGATACACAGGTCAATGAAATTTGAATTTAAAAATTCTCCACTCCCATTATGTCATATAAACTCCGTGTTCCTGCTCCATTTTATACTCATGTGAAAGCCTACTCTGAAAACTGAAATTTTTAATACTTTGTATTTCTCTCTCTTCATATAAGAACCCATCTAACCTATTAAGCGGGTGCTTTATTGTTAAGAATACATGATGCCATTCTTATTTGTTAAAATACCCAACCAGGGTGCCTAACCTAAATTGGAAACTCTATTGCTTTTGGCGTAATCAAAATTACAATAGCTTTGCAATTTTTTTTTTTTTTTTTTTTTTTTTTTTTGTAATTTTAGGTTCTCCAAAGTTAAGTCACATTGGACGATGAATGGAATGGGAGAAATGATGCTTAAATGAGCCCAGGGTCCATAGATATTAGAGTTACCCGACATTCGTCTTTCAGGATAAGGGAAACCCCTGGAGAAACCTTATCCAGGTAACTCACCCTGAGGAGATTCGAACTCGGGACCTCTTGAACATGAGGCAGACACTCTACCACCACGCTACTGAGGCGGGCTTTTTGGACTTGGATTATAGGCATTCCCATGTGTTGCCACTTTAATTTCTCTCAGAGATCACTATATTCCAAGGTATAAAATACCATTTTAAAATCTTATGGACAGTATATAACACTCTTCCATTGTTTAAATATTCATAGTTATTTTTTGTAAACAGAGACAATGTTAATATTCGAAAAAAAAAACTTTACAAAATGTTTAAAATTTAGACATTTAGACACTGAAAGCTTAATTTTTCCATATACATATTTTCCAAATATAAGGAGCAGTCTTAAAATATAAGGAGCTCTTAAAATGTCCTGTGGTGGTGTACCTTCTTTTTACTTTGTGTAAAGGTTGGATATTAGCTGTTAACCATGTAAAGATATATTCTTCCCATTCAAATATTTCAATAAATTAGCTTTCAGACCACAGTTACAGATGCACAAAGCTGAATTTGTTTTACCTACAGCATCATCTTCTACATATTCATCACTCCAACAGAAATACTGGCTTCGCTTGATGTTATCAGCTTGAGGGTCTTTCAAGTGGACTTGAAATTCTACCACAGAGGATCCAGATATAACAAATAAACATGAAGTCAGCAAAAAAAAAAAAAACTCTATCACTAACAAAACTGTTTATATTCAAGACTTCGGGGAAACTGATATCTCCGTACACAAAAGGCAGGCATATATTCACAGATGGCTCAAAAACACAACACAATATGATCACAGACTGCATGGCTTCCCATGCCGCATATCCATTTTCTCTCACTCTCAGGAAAGCAATAATATGTTACCAAGCATTCACTTACTTTTGCTTATTCTAGAAGCTCCCTTCAAGTAATAACAGATCGATTCGCTCACCATCCCGTTGTTCATGATATTCACCGCATGTTCCATTTACTACTACATGGCAAATCGAGAAAGCGTATCGGGAAAAATTCCCAACACAGAGATGTTTACCCAAGCTTATCGCATATACACGGCGATTCCAGTGTATTACTCGGCAGAGCTTTGAGTCGTATTGACCTTCAGGTGACCAGCGCTGCAATCGTTTTATATCGGGTCTTATCTGGTCGATTAGGTGAAATATTAGTAAGTCGATGTACAGTAATTTACAAAACACAAATAAGCGATTGGAAGCTGCGTGTGTCTATATGATATGATTTCTCTCACCAGCAGATGTATGACACATTGCTGTCCAGAAGACATGATTACTTCAGAACAGAGCATACATACACTGGACTCACCGTGTATATGCGATAATCTCAGGAAAACATCTCTGTGTTGCGAATTGTTTCCGATACGCCTTCTCGCTTTGCCATTGAGTATGTATACTCTGTTCAGGTCTAATCATATCTACTGGACAGCAATGTGTCATACATCGGCAGGTGCGAGAAATCATAACATATAGACACACGCAGCTTCCAATCGCATCAACTTACTAATATTTCACTCTTCTAATAGACCAGATAAAACCCAATAATAGACGATCACAGTGCTGGTCACCAGAAGGTCGATACCCCGCAACGCTCTGTCCAGTAGTACGTAGATAGCTCTCGTCAGGATTTTCCCACTAAATGTAAGATCAGCGCTAATGAAGGAGGAGACTCTATTTCTGAAAGAGTTGGTTTTTTAAAATTCTTGGATAATTCATGAAGGGGTTTCTTTATAGAAATTGAAAATAGCATTTGATTCAACAGAAAAACTTCAGGATTTTCCTTTCTTTTAATGCTGCGAAATTCAAGATCAAATAATAGCAACATGGATTCATGAACCATTCAAGATCTATTCTTATTCATGTTAAACTACATTCTGCTCTGTTATGTGGATAATACTGTTTATATACTGACATTTTAGCTAGTGCTTTGGGGTGACTTTTCTATTAAGTAACTGTTTCCTGTCGAGAAGGGTACCGGAAGTCTGATGATGGTAATCCTGTGGTATAACAATTGATAGTGAACTCATATATATTAGCGACAACAATGCCTCTCTCCTTGGGAAGTCAACCCATCCCACTAGCTAAAACTACAGTAAACGAACAGTAGAACATACAGTTACAAAATGTCAAATCGAGGTCCAGAGGAAAGTATTCGACCCTCCCATAATTTTGTAGAGCAATTTAGTTTCGGTATGAGTTGAAGCTTTCACGGCGAGCGTTAATAATCAAGACTTCGAGGGTTCAGATCCTGAATTCAGATCCTGAAGAAGATCATGGAGTCTACAATGACTGAAAGCTCGACATTCATAAACCTGACATGGCTGATCACCCGCAAAGCCTGATTAAGTTAATTTCGGATTAAATATATCCTGCGTGACACAAGAGAAATCTGGGGCACGCATTCGAGGCATCATGAGCTCAATCGACCACTATTACTTGGGTTTTTCCGTGGCTTTATCACTGAGCCACTGTGGTGGCTTCTATAATGAAACGAATCCTTTTCTTCCATTCCTAATTTCATTTTCTTGTCATCTTTCAGGTTTGGTTGTTCAGGAATTTACGAGCAGATTTTATGGATGTTACGCAGCGTAAATTTTCTTCTTTGGCCCCAGACGAGCCAAAGCGCAGTCCGCTAGAGTTTCTCTGGATGGTGATGCGTCGGACAGCATTTAATTTGTAAAATTGTTAGGGACTTGTGCACATCTCTGTGGCTGTGCTGCATTCAGTTGTTTGCCGGCCTGTGGTCTCCCTTCCCCCCGTGGGTAGTGTTACACAATAGATTCGTATTGGGTCAAAGTGAGAGAGGTGTTTCCCTCCGTTACATTCGCATCGTGTCACATTCTGAATGAGATTAGAACACTAAATAAACGGTAAAACACTCTTATTACCTATATGCTGCTCTTATCGTTAAATATTTTACATAGCTATTGTCTCCGAAAAAGGCATTATAACTTACTGTAATATTACCACTTGCTATATTAAATGATATTATTAATGTGTTAAAAATATAAGTAAAAAATTTAGGAAATGTTACTTGTTGTATTGTCAATTAAAAATTACCTCTAAGCGTCTCGTTGTAAGAGCGAGCATGTTTCAACAACTAGTAATAATATTTTTGATATGAAATAAAACGTTTTCTTAATTATAAATATTAGAATCCATTTACAACTAAATGATAATACTTAGAGCAAGTCTGACTGTATGCGACCAAACTTTTCATCAGATGATTTGTGCTTACCGTAAACAAAGTGTGTTTAAACATATTCACCAAGTTTTCAAAGACCCTTAAAAATGTGCTTTTTGTGAGAAAGTTCAGGATAACTGCAAATAACCTTTCATAACGATTAGTTACGTAATCTAGCATCTTACACAAGCTACAACGGATAATAAACATTTGTTTATAAAAGAATGGCAAAGAATCAGATTTAATGTGTGTGTGTATGTGTGTGTGTGTGTTTCTGTGTGGGAAGATTTTAAAGAAAATTGCCACGCAACATTTTCAAAAAGTTTTATATTAAAAAATAGTTGTCACGATTTTATTTGGGTTCCACGTTTAGCTGCAATTAGAATTAAACTATACAACGAAATGAAATGCATGCAAAATACGTTTTCCCAAAGTATGCAATTACATATGTGAATGGTAACGAATATTGCTAATTCATAAATTTGGACTATTAATTCACTGTGAATTTTTTCATAAAAATCCGCGATCTGGCGATTAAACATTTTTGCATGAAAGAGAAAGTTTATACCAGTATGTTTCCAAGACATGACAGTGAGTTAGGCATCCGTTTTTCATGCATTGTTGCTCCCCATTTTCACTTTCCACTCAAAGTGATAAGGTACACACTGCATATAAATATTATATAACGATTTGAATAAATTTTTACTTAAAATGAAGTGCAAGAATGCACATTTTAACACTCGTTTACTGTGGAATGTTTAGAACAGGTCACGTAAGTTCAGACTTTTATTTTCTTAAGTTGAACTTCTTTTAACTTCTTTTAACTGATCAGGTCGTATCGCATAATGAACTAAGGTTTCCTCCATATAAGGGATGCCATTTTTCTTTGCACCGTTTGAAAATTCAAGAAAAAGTCTTATGTTCATAAATCTCCGTAACCACTAACCACACTAAGGACTTTTTGGATGCGAGTCAGAAATGCTACAACACAGAGCTGAGCTAGATAGTATTGTATTCCACCGTAAAATCTGATAGTGAATTTCACTGCACATTTATAGTTTGGGGCCCCTTACATCCACATGGAATCAATTTTAGGAAAACGCTTGTGTGTGTGGTATTAGAGAGAGAGAGAGAGAGAGAGAGAGAGAGAGAGAGAGAGAGAGAGAGAGAGAGAGTACAAAACATAGTTTTTATGATACCAAAATCTCTCAACAAAAATATGAAGCACTTGTAATAGGTTGTTTTATTATATTAAAACGCCTTAAAGATTTTGATAAAATTACGATGCGTTCAAATTTTGCGCCAACAATGAAAATATATTGTGAACTTCCTGGAAACAGGCCTTATACTGCTCTTCATTATACCTATTACTATTTTTCTATTCCTCTTAAACCATGAGAGATAAACAAACCCTTACTAGGGAATAACTATATATTCATTGTTATTGGTTGCTCTTCTCAAGCATTAAGTTAAACTTTTATGTAAAGATCGTGGAATTTAAAATCCACCATTAATGAAGTTTCATCTCTGTTAGCAGTAAATCGACACAGGAGTAAAGCACAAGAATGAATAGGGAAAGGTATAAAATTGACCAAAAATTACACCATGTAGATAACAAAGAAATAATTTTTCCTTGTTTAAGTTAATTTTATGCTTGCTTTGGATGAATCAGCTCACAAGTAAACCGCATTGAGTAGTCCTACTTTTATAAAATCGCTTCTTTGTTCTATGCCCAGCAATATGAAATTAATAGGTTACATGAGATTTTTTTTTTTAATTTACATCCTCCAACATTAAGTCATATCGGACGATGAATGAAATGGGTGAAATGATGCTCAAATGAGTCCGAGGTCTGTGGAGCTTAGAGTTACCCAACATTCGTCTATCCTGATAAGGGAAAAACCGGGAGAAAAGCTTATCCAGGTAACCCAGCCTAACCGAGATTCGAACGTGAGGCAGAGACGCTACCATCTACGCTACCGAGGCGGGCATTTATATGAGATGAATAACGTTCCCACTCTTCGTTTTATTACCTCAGACTGATATTGTTTATGAATAATGGCGTCTCCCCGTTGTAAGCATCATCCAGATTGTTTTTGTTATCTGTCTGTCGTCTTCCTGGGATTGAAAGCAGTGAAGCATAGAGTAAAGGATGTTAATCACTTCTGCTTAGCATACAGGTCTTATTTTGGTGTGCTTGTGGGAGAACAAGAAAAGAACTGGGTGTCATATGTTGTATGTGGGAATTGCAGATCCATTCTTCTTAATAAAACCCTTTTTCTGACATTATGTAAATTAGTGTCATTTCCTTAAACAATGTCCCATGTGTAAAATTGTGTTCACATAATGTTTTCAAACAAAATGCATCAGAAACAACAACAAAATTAACTTAAACGGGTGTTATGTTAATATTTGAAGGCAATGTAAGTTTCTAGATGCAAAAGTCGTACTCAGGGGATAGAAATGTATTCACATAGTTACACACTTATAAGAAATGCAACGATGCATGGTATGTTTGTAGCAGTAATGCCTTAAAATAGCGTCCCAACTAATAACAATATGCAATCTATCTCTGTAACCAACATGCCTCGCCCCTTAATCTCAATATTACACTGTCAGTTGAAATTCCAGCGGCGATTATCCTCCCTGTGTGCGGTGCTAATTGAGGGCGTAGGCGGGAAGCACACACAACAAGGCTTCCGGCATACAGGTTAACTGTCTTGGGATTATCTGCAACTCAAATTTCTAAGGGTTGCCTGGGAGACACTGTCATATGTCTATCATGTTGACTCTAGGTCAGACAACTGTACATCTGACGTCAAGAGGAGATGGCGCTTTGAGCTTTTGTGATTGATGTCAAGATATACCCTGGAATTCTCCGCAAATAATCCTTGCCTCAGTAAACTATCTACACATGTTGACAGCGAGCAGTTGCTTCTATACTCATCGAATATCATGTAAAACATATATTTGCACATTGAGGGCAGATGACGCTGTCCCTTTGATAAGTAGTTATTCATCTACCGACCCAAATTGCTCGTTTGAAACTCGCTTCCGAGAGATCAAGTTTCGATTACGGATGACTGCTCACTTTGACCACAGTTTTTTGTGGTTTTCCCGGGTGGATAAGAATTAGACTGTTGCTTCTTCTTTACGGCATTTCTCTTCTTCATTTCCTTCATCATCGTGTGCTTCAGACTTGAAGGACCTGAAGAACGGTGTTCGACGTGTTGCGATTGGGGAAATTGAAGTGCACTATGCATGGGTTTCTTCCTGCAGTTGATCGCATTGCTCAGGTGCTCTCGATCGGGCCCCCTTCAGGGCTTGTAACTGCACTTGAGTAGCGTTCAAAATGAAAACTTTAGTATTCCGTCTAGGCTTGCGCATGTCAGCCGGTTCTGGTTACCATTCAGATGTCTCCTCTCATTTGTACTCTCAACCTAGCACAAGAAAGCAAGCTAGAAGAATGTGAACTTAATCATTTTTGCTGTCACATTGGTGTTCATGCTCTCCTTCCGAGTGTGACAAGGATGCTAAGTTCATTTAAATTACGCAAGTGTTGTCACATAACTCACCCATGCATACCTATCATTGCTGTTACTGCAATAACCATTAGATCTGGCAACCTGCGTGACTCCTATGTACACTCATACACTCATTTCCTAGTAAACTGATCTACTACCAGATGAGATAAACAGTTCTAAGCCTTCTCTGCTTCATTCGTGTCTTGCCTTCTTGTGGTGGGTAGACAGTACCTCTCTACCATGGCATATTAGTAGACACAAAGAAGCCCTAGTTGTAAGGACCGTATCACTTAGTTCCTTTTTTAAATTAATCATATTTACCTAACAGCTCATGTCATGGATTACAGTCACCATAGGTATTTAAGGTAATTTAAACAGATGTTAAAAGCTCTAGGTATTGTATCTAGGTGCTGTACATGTTCCCGAATAAATCTATTAAGCAAAAACTGTATCCAAAACAAACGCAGGGTTGGGCAGAAAATAATAAGGAAAAAATGCACTAAATATATTAATAAGAAATATAAATGAGGGAAACGGGGGAAGAAAGAAAAAAGTGTTACCTTAAAATATATAAAACAAGAGTACACGTTATTTAAAGGCGAGAAATTGTATGAAGTTTCAGGTTGAAAATGTCCTTAGCACATTATAGATATTTAAAGTGGAATGGAGTGAAAAATACATCGGAGTGTGCAATAAAAAGCCCATAATGGGACTACGAATGGGCGAGGACAGGTGTTATGAAATTAAGTATTCTAAAAGGGAGAAAAAGGGAAGAGAGATGCCCTAAATGTAATTGATGGTGTTATATTGGCACTATATTCTAGAATAATACGGAAAAAGAGAGAGGGAATTTAATAATAGACAAATGGAAACATTTTCGAATGTGATTAAAGGCGAGGAAGAGTTTGAATTGGAAATCGTATGAATATCTGTTCAAAGAAGGAAAATGTTACGTAAAAATATGTTTAAAATGTATTGAAAGTGCGAAGAGAAGTGCAAGACTTATAAAAAGAGATAGTGAGGTGTTAACCCAAGTAGTTTATACAATAAGCTTCCCATTTATTCAGAAAAAGGTGCTAAATATAATGGAAGGAAAGAGAAGCAGGCTGCTCCAAGAAGAAGTACTAAATTTTGTATATTTTATGTAAAGTTTAACGAAGAAAATGAATCATTTATTAATAGTTCCAAATTTTATAATTCTCGGAAAGACTGTTGTAAATTGTGTTTGCTTGTTAAGGAATAAGGAACTACTTACATTAACTACACAATATTTTCGAGCTAAGTGGCCCTACGGTAACGAACGAGACTCAAATTTGGAAGGTCCCTGGTTCGTTTCTTTGCGGTCCGTGGACCGATTCTTGGTGATCCCTCTCTCGTTTCTCGTGATTTTTCCTGGCGATAGGTGAGCAGTTGGTGAAACATCCGAATAGCGACAGTCTTTACGAATCTTCAAATCAATAATAAGGAATATCTTGGAGATTCCGGATGAAAAATGTTCATTTGAAATACAATGTGTGTCAAAAGAGACCGGCATTTCCTATGTGGGACGATTTTCTTTCTCTCTCTCTCTCTCTCTCTCTCTCTCTCTCTCTCTCTCTCTCTCTCTCTCTCTCTCTCTCTCTCTCTCTCTCTCTCTCTCTCTCTCTCTCTCTCTCCTATTCTCACTCTCCCATCTCTCTACCAATTATTCAAAATTGCTTCCAAATGAGGTACGCTTAAGGCTTTTCCCAGAAAATTCATGCTTGCACAGTAAATACATGCTACTTTAATCAAAAACATTGAACCCAATCTGAGGACATCAAAAATATGGAAAACTTTCTACATAACGCTATTTTGGGGCTTGGGAATACTGAAGGGAACGTTGAGGGAATGTGCCTACTTGGAAGAATGCTGGAATTTTGGAACCACCCGAAGTTTCTGTTACTGAATTGTGCTGTTGGCAGAAAACACACACATTCATACTAACCCTTAGACTGACACAAACATGGATCTGTTTTATCTGAATGCTTCAGTTTATTCAGGATAAATTTCAATATCACATATTTAGGTAGAATACAATATCTTGAAATCAGTCGGTAGTGCACCTGCCTGCCATGCTAGGTGTCCCGGGTTCGATTCCCGGCTGGGGGTGGTGATTTTTCTCCAACCAATACGATTCCCCATTATTACCAAAGTCGGAAGTATGAATGAGAGTGTGAATGTGTCCGTGATATAATGACACGACCCAACGAATACGAGTTAACACCATCGATATACTCCAAAAAAGAACGGCCGCCGATATAACCACTGCAGTTAATGGCGGGGTATGAATGGAAACAAAAAAGATCTGGGAAATGGTTAACACTACAGATAATTTTAAGCTAATCTGCGTACTAGAACGAGATCTACAATTTTAGTGTTATTATTTTGTCTATTTATTACGATTTGCAAATCGCAGAAAAGTAAATCTAAATGAACAGGATATAACTGGCTATTGACAGAGAATTCAAGGTATTTGTTATTTATTAGGTGGATGTTTTAAAGTTATGGAATTCTAATATCAGTACCTAGTCATATGTGATGAACAAAATATAACGAGTTTTCCACGTATAGTTCAAATTTCTCAAATTTGCTTATGCAATATGCAGCCGAGAAAACTGTAAAGTGTTTGAAAATTTAAGTCAGTAAGAAGGAATATCTGAGAAATGATTCAAAAAATTAACGTAACACATGGCGTAATAATTGGCAAGCGCACCAGAGCCTGCCAAACCGATTGCCGGCTTCACGCTCACATGCGCAAGGCAGAGGTTGTCAATCATCCAACCGGTTCAAGGAGGAGTTGTGTTCAGCATCACGGCACCCATAGTTGGCTTTCTAGACCGGGGGAAATGAATAAAGTCACAAAGCTGTTTTATTTGAATTCTGTGCTATAATGAGACACATTCTGAGTAGTAAATTTTTTGAGACTCTTCAGTTTATCATTCATAATAATAAAAATTGTTTAAATATATAATTATTTTTGAGGAAATTAAGCACTTCGCAGCTTTGTTATATAAAGGTAGTTGGAGAATGATGCATTTCTTAAAAATTTTCCTTTCACATCCTTGGATTTCGATTTTGAGTTATGAGTTATGCTGTTCCACCCGCAACACACGCACGCTCTCTCTCTCTCTCTCTCTCTCTCTCTCTCTCTCTCTCTCTCTCTCTCTCTCTCTCTCTCTCTCTCTCTCTCTCTCTCTCTCTCTCTCTCTCACACACACACACACACACACACACACACACACACACACACACACACAAATCTACACCTTTTTGTCTAAGATTATCTTTTGTGTTACGGGAGCTTAGAATATATGTAAATAGGATTATCGATTTTTTGGATGGAATAAAGTACTTTCCATGGTCACTAAGGGTAGATTGTATAGAAAAGAAGGAAGGAACCACAGTCATTTGTTTTGCTGTTGAGCAAATTGAATACGTACTGCGTACCTGTTACTGACGTCAGAACGGGCCAGCATTCGTTAGCAGAAGCAATGTCGATAGTAATATCCTGCCAGTACATTAGTTAGAGGCTAAACATTGGTATGAAAACAGTGAAACGCAACACCAACGTCATCGATCGTGATCCCAGATGTAAATATGCCTATGTGCAACAAGGACAATCACAGGTCACGACCTGAGTTAGAGCACGGAACTCTGCCTTGCAGTTTTCACCAGAGCATTTCCCTTTAGACCCGGAATTTCTTTTACTATTTTTAGAAGATATTACTCGAAAAGGTATAACTCGCAGAGAAAATTGTATTCGATTCGATATGGAAATTTCATCGAAAAAGTAGTGATTTTATCGTCGTTTCTAAGCAACATAGTTACTGAACTCCAGTCGCAGAATAATATTTTAATGAAATGTCTGCAAATTAAAGAAGAATTTATATAAACATTTCCCGTTAATTCTTTTTCAATCAAAATATACAAAAATATCCCTTTTATCATGGTGTAAATTCTACAGATCGACATCCAAGGTACATGTACTGCACCATTTGTCAGTATCTATTGAGCTCTGTCTATCCTCAGGGACAGTAGTGTGACCAAAAAGACAAAGTTCACCTCAAACTTTTTTTATTTGTCACAAAATCATTACCACAATGCTAACTTACAGTCACCACTTTTAGACAAACACACAACTTCTAGACGATTGTTTAATGTTTTCTTATGCCCCTTTAGTATGCCCTACTTCTTCGGCTGGTAATTTCTCTGACGTACACACAGGTTCACATCTTACACGGAGCTGCACGATCATTGTAAATACATTCCGATATTTTCTAAGAAACAGCTTTGCTGCCTGTTACGCGCTCACCCCATTCCTCAGCAGGGAGCCACACTTATACCCGATTTCACCAACAGATGTTAAGACTTAACATTAGTTAAAACAAAAATTGCATTTCACCAACAAGAGTTAGCGCGTGAGGCCGCGCCGTGGCTGAGTGGTTAGACCGCTTGGCCCTCACCAAGGCGGCACAGGTTCGATCCCAGGCGACCGCAAAGTGAGATTTGTGATGGACAACACGGCGCTGGGGCGGGTTTTCTCCGGAATCTCCGGTTTCCCCCGCCATCCCATTCCACCGTTGCTCCATCTTCATCTAATGTATCATCAGTGTCATCGCCTGCGATGCCGTATGTAGTAAAAGCGGGCGTTAAACACTACACATCTCACACATTAACACTCGTGTTAACTCTCTTGTTAAACTAACAATCCAAATTTCTGGTCTTAAGTCCTTAACAATTGAAGTCAAGATGGCGGGTGTGAACGCAGCTGTTTATGTTGATTAGCTATATTTAAGACCTAGACGGTCTTAAATATCGTAATAGAGTACGGCCTATGAGGAGAAATAATTTTGAGAAGCTATCAGAAGACAATTTTCTACAGAGGTATAGACTGTTAAAACAAGTTGCTGGGAAGGTTACTGCGGAAGTACAAGAGAGGTTAGAACATGCATAGAAAGGAATATACCGATCTCCACTTTGCTTCAATTATTAATAACTTTGTGATTTTATAATTCACTGAATTATGTAGGTCATACATTGTCCACCTTCCGTCTTTAAACGTTCAAATCGCTTGTCCTTCTTCGCTCCTCGTTTTAAATTTATGTAATATTGAGTTAGTACATGCATGGAAAGGAATATACCGATCTCGCCTTTGCTTCAAGTATTAATAACTTTGCGATTTTATAATTCACTGAATTATGTGGATAATACACTGTCCACCTCCCGTCTTGAGACCTTCAAGTCATTTGTCCTTCGCACCTCGTAATACTGACGAAGTTGTTACATGGATTTGAATTAAATTCGTTTCCATATTTTCCCACGTGACATCTTTCTCTTTCACATTCACCACATTCGTCCTCTTATTTTCCACGATATCCTTACACTTTGTCACCAATTCAATTAACAATTCTTTCTCCATCGATGAGAAATTTGTTTCACGGCTTTTGTTTACGAATTTGTTCACCCACTAATTTTTCAGCTGTATGCAGACGAAAATGAAAACAAAAACACATCGCAGTACGTTCAGAAAATAATACGACTCATCCATAGCCTTCTTAACATTTACAAGTTTCTTGGCGTTAACAAGTGTTTGGCGTTAACACATTTTTATATAACTGGTTGGTGAAATGCAAGAAATTTAACAGTAGTGTTAGCGCTGTGACAATTGTTACGTTACATTTGTTAACGTCGATTTTAACATCTGCTGGTGAAATCGGGCATTAGTGTTCCCTAAATTGATTCCTGCACTGTTCCACGGCTTGGAACGTCAGCACACTCCTCTGCACTGCTTGGACGACTCACACAACATGATTAACCCACTGATTCGTTAACTACTTCGCGACACCGATTCCTGCCTGCTCGTCGAGTAACGCTCGAAGATCGAAACACAAAACTCCAAAAAATCTCACTACTGTACTCACACTCTAGGACCTGCTTAAACCTGCGTAGTTAGAAGCTTCTGGTCATAGATTCTTCTCGAATTATGTTTTAGAGCGTATTGGAAAGATCTCGAACAGTTGATGTCAGTGGCAGCAAAGCTCCCCGCCCCAACCTCGTGAGGTAAGCTCATGACGTTAGTCATTACCCACCAAGTAAAGTAGGTCTCTGCGGCTCCTCCCACTAATACAACAATGGAAGCTCCACTGACCGACTCAACTCCGTGAGCATTGGCTCCTCTTTTTCCAACTATAAAGGTACATTTATATTAGTTTTTATATACCAACTAATAACAGGTTTTATTTTCTTATTTTAAACTAATTCCCCGTCTTCTGGCATTCAGTTCCTTGTAGGATTTAACCTCAGCCCTGCTATGTCCATTGCTCTCTGTTCCATGTTTTCATTCTCTGATTCCAGTTTTGCATGTATATACATTCCTTATCTAAACGTTCTTCGTTTTGTCCTCTCCGTGGATAATGCAACATTTCAATTAGTGCTTCTTTCAATATCCTGTTTGCTCGAAACTTTCTTTTTATTTGAAACTTCATAAACATGTTCTTCTAAATAAACACTGAATATTGCTTTCCTTAATTGTTGTCAATTTTTCCAAAAGTTGTTTCTCAAATTGTACCCATTAATAATTTAATTCATCTGCCTACATGCCTATTTCTGCACCGCTTCAGGTTAGTTTAAAAATTTGAGTTTACGTCTTAAACGTTCATCTAAGTACCTACTTATATGCCGAGCGAGATATATCGGCGCTACTGAACCGCGCGACTCGTATTTCGGTGGTTCGGTTCTGATAAGGTTGACCGTCAAATCTATCCTTGACCTTTTCGTGGTTTTCCCTGTTTGATAGGCAATTATTGGGATCTAATTAACCTACCCAGCACTCCCCTATTGACCTGAGAAAACAGCCGAATAAACCAATGGTTCAGGTGGGTCGGCCACGGGAATCGTGTATAAACACGTTGGCACGTTGGCCATAGTAGCTCAAATGGTTAGAGCGGCTGGACGGAAACCAGAAGATCGATGGTTCAAATCCCGGCTATGGCATTGAATTTTTCAGTCTGGCTCTACCCTTTCATAGTGCGTCCTACAAACGGCTAGTGTGAAAGAACAATGAATTTTCATTAATTGTACCTAGTAGTGGTCCAAACTATAAATCCCGGGCCTTACAGCATAGTAAGTCGCCATTAAGGTAGTTGTGTCTTGTGTTTATGAGAACTCCTAGTTGTTTACCGGGAGAAATACGAGTCAGTTGGAAAATTTAATACCATCTTGGCAAGTTGGCCATAGTAGCTCAAATGGTTAGAGCGACTGGACGGAAATCAGAAGATCCGTGATTCAAATCCCGGCTATGGCATTGAATTTTTCAGTCTGGCTCTATCCTTTCATAGTGCGTCATACACACGGCTAGTGTGAAAGAACAATTAATTTCCCTTAATGACACTGTCAGTTGCTACGATCAATATATCAGCACCACCAGTATGCCAAAATTTTGTTTCGTAAAAGATCGTTTACAGTCCAGCGAATCTATTGAAATCGGCCTGTCACTTTCAAGCACACTTAAAACTGTGAGTCGGGAGCGGGTTTGAATCTCCGACAGTATATAAATAGGTCAATATCTTAACCAGCTTATCCACCGAGACCGACTCTGTTCCATGTGACCTGTCATTTCACTTAATACTAAGCTCAAAAAAGTTTCCTTTCTGGAACCTCACACATTATGTAAATAAACGAAGCAAGTGACATTTTTCCGGCTCAAATTTCCTGCATAGCTTACACGGGCCCGCCGCTTATGAAGTTACCTTAGCATCTCTCTTCTAGCTGGATATTTGACAACGCGAACCCATTGTAGGATTGTCGTTGTTGCTATAGATCTTCAGATATCTTTTATCTATCTTCACCTTTCATTTAGTACTAACCTCTCTTTAAAAACTTTTATTTTAAGATCTTGTTTTACAGTATGCTTGCGGTTATTGTGTGCACCCATTACAACATTAATATATTAATTGGATAACTCCTGTGTGAACCTTATTTCATATTTGTATTTCATAATTATTCAATTTAAACAATAATTATATCAGGTCATTAATTTGAGAAAACTAAATGACAGTTTCATTCGTCAAAGCAGATTTATATTTTGATTTGACGTATTTAATTAACAAAATGTATTGCACATTGATGCAAATATTGCACGTTGAAAGTCTATTAAATGAGAAAATTTATCATTCGCCAGACAACTGATCAACTAAATTAAATCCTTGCATCTGTCGTTCATTAGCTCATTAGGTGTATATGAATTTAAAAAATTTTCGCTTAATTTAATGTAATCGTTAGAAAGGCCTGATTAAGGAACTCCCATATAGACATAGTTCATGATTATTCATCTTTTTAAGTTTATCGGCGCTGAAACAAATGTATCCTGAGGGGGGGATTTGCCAGACCCTGCCTTGTGCCTTGGGTTTAAACCACTAAACCATTCAAAAAATGGGACCCTTTAAAGCCTATTCCCAAAAAAATAACATGTATTAACTTTAAAGTGTCATGTACATAACTTAAACATTAGAAATCTAATAAGCATCATTAGGGCCATTTGGAGAAAATAAAAGACATTGAAATTCTTTCCATGGAAAATGTAGCTCCTGTAGGGGCATCTTCTTAAAGATATTCGAGTATCATTGGAAGATGAAAAATAAGTTAGGTACTTTTCCAAAATTTTATTTTAAAGTTATGGTATTCACATAGGCGCGCGAGTGCGCGCACACGCACACACACACACACACACACACACACACACACACACACACACACACACACACACACAAGAAGGTTTTACCAAAGGTGCTGTTTTCCGATTCTGAGGACTCTAAACATTAACTCTTAATCGATTTTTACTTTACCTCCTATATGGTTACAAATATTATTCGTGCATAAAAAAATTTTAACTCAAGAATTTCTGTAAATTGAGTCTGGCATCTGAAATGCCAAACCTAATGAAACGTCCTTGATGCTCAGCCGGCTTGCTCATCGAAGTTTAAATCCAAATAGGAGGAACGAAGCCCTGCGGTCGCATCAGGTTTTAGCTGGTACACAGTCTGAAACTGGACACAAATACGGTGTGGTCACATCCAAACAGAGCTGCTTTGACCCAAAAGAAACCTCTGGCGCTTTCGGTCTTGTGTTTGCGGCCAACGAAGTTCCATTACCATTATGTGTATGTATGCAAAACTTTTGAACACCTGATAAACTCCAGGCGATCTACCTATCTGAAATACAATACGCGATCTATTATGTAGAGAACTGAATGGGAGGAAAGGGAAATTTAAAGGTCACGTATAGGAGGTAGTAAAGGATATTCAAAAGTGCAAGCTTAAGCTTTCACAATATGTCCTGACACATAAATATCGAGTAATTGGATTGTAAATCTATTCACATATTAAAGCAAAACGCCACACTACTTGCTGTTAAAAAGTACGTTTCTAATACAGTTTAATAAACGGCGTAGTAAAATCAAACAATAAACATTTGCGTCCAACTGTAAAAGAATACATTACTTTAAATATCTTTTACTAAGTAGTCTGCTGCTCCTCCTAGACGAGGAGTAATTTATTTACCACGTATTTACATAAAGAAGTATTGTATTCCACCCAGGAACTCCAATCGAGATTTCACCAGAAATACATCTCCATGGGACTCTTGAATTCAAAAGAGTTTTAATGTGTATATATGTGCCTGTGTAGGAGCATAATATACATATTACAAATATTTGCACTATAAATCAACACCATATCAAATTTAGTGGAGATATTCTGAAATGAAGCTACTTCTATAAACCTGTAACTCGACTAATATGCAGTCTACAGAAAAATTTCGTAAAGGTGTTTTAAGTTTCTATAACATTATGATCTCCACTCTCTCTAATTTATCTAAAATATAAGAACTATTATGAAACTTAGATTCTTCTATTTAATTTTGTTACAGAAGGAGCTACATTATGCATTTTGTTATAACTACAACAGGGAATATCGTGAGACAAAGGTGCTAAGAACTTTTGCTCGCCTTAAAATTGCATATTGTTGCCGCTAGAAATAACTGAATATCAAGGACTATTCGGTTAGCTGTTCCAAAATTGGTGTCGATTCAGTCCTATGATTCTCCTCACATATTTTCTTATAAAAATTAATAGGACTTGTTTGTTATTCTTCATATTTTTGAAAAAAAAAAGTTAACAAGTCTTATTATTCTGCATATACTGTATAGCAGTTTGCTCGTCATGCAAGGAGATTTCTGGGTGCTCTGTCGGCCAATGGGAGATGTACTATTTTTGGACAAAAGGTGTGAGTTTGAATGCATTTGAATGGATGCTTCGTCAGAGAAGGACAGAAATCGCGGGAAAGTTCTCTTAACATTTCGCAAGCTCCAATTACGGATATTTACACGACTCTTATGACGAAATGATAAATGTGGGTAACAGAATCCCTAATGAAAAAGAAGAAAGAAAAAAGTAAAAGAAAATAGGCCAAAAATTGAATGTCAGATATTGAACTCTCAAGTGTAAATGCAAATTTCCTGAGCAGAAGCTACAATTGTGCTCTTAGAGAAGCACAACATTTCCAAAATTTTAATGCTAAGAATGGTGCTTAGTATCATTGTTATTATAAGTGCGAATAAAGAACGTGGGGAGTTGCAGTGACAAACTGACAGACTTGAACATTGGTGTGGAAATTACCGCAGACTTTTGGGGTGCAATTATATTATATCCTGTTGGCAGGCATAAGAATCTTACGAAAAGGAAAAAAAAAAGTTTTGAGTAAGGAAAATACTGAGATAAGTGTGCACAAATCAAGTAGATTTGAAAGAGTTGACCAGAGCTTTACGTGATAGAGGTGAATTACAAGCATGTAACATATGAGTTTAAGGATATGTTTACCTCTGATTACTACATATTGATATAATGATTTTATTGACATATTTATTATGTTATGTAGCAACTACTATTCCAAGACAACTAAACCATAAGCTTTGTTCAGTTTTATTAATTGAAAAAAAATTTGGAAGACGGGAGTCAAATTCTTTAATCAACTACAAAAAGGACGACTCTGTATGGGATGTTACAAGGGTATTCTGTTTCATATGTATGCCTTATTACATTTTCTTTAAATATTAATATATGGGAATGTACATTTCTAAAATGCAGTAACAAGGAGAATTGTAAATGGAATTTTATACGTATACTCAGACTAAAGAAGACAATGATTTTGAAATAGGTACATTTAAGTGCGCATGTGGAAGTGATATGAGGTAATTAACGTCAGTTCTGCAAACGCCTTATTAAATAATTACATAGAAATGAGAAATGATCTCTTTAGGGAACTAAATAAAAGAAAGCGACAAATTTACTCATGAGGTATTTATCAGTAAATGTGCAGTTAATATATGCTTACCGTTTTTATATTTTACCAAATAGGGTAGACGGTATCCGAACTACGGTGGTCGGTGCGCTAATATCCATGCGGTAGCTACACTGAAGTAAACGTGTGACCATCTGTTGATCAAAATTCTGCATAGCTTAGAGCTTTCCTTATTAACTAAGTTCTGTATGTTCCATAAATGTAAACGTGTAACCTATGAGATACACATAACCACAGTATAAAATAACGAATATTTAGAAATATACGCACAGGAGAGAAACAGTATTTTAATAAGAATGCAAAGAAATATATCCAGAAAATACACCAAGATAATCTTTGAAATAAATTAACAGTCAATGGCGAAACAACCTGTTAAATAATATTTTTCATTTATCATTTGAAAATTATAGTATGCTATAATGGAAACAAGCTCCTCGCATCATTTTCTCCACATATAGATTACGCTTTATCTTCAGCAGAAACCGGTTTTAGATTTAGGTAGCAGTATGCGATTAGCAGATCACAGTTTATATTTTTTATCTTATAAGAATGCACTAAGTAAACAGAAACAGATTAAAATAATGTTTCAGAGAATGAAAACCTAAGGGTCCAAGATGTATCGAGGGGACAATCATCACAAAATTATGAATAACCGCTATGAAATATTAAAACATGTATTAAGTATATACTTTAATTACACATGGAGAATTAGGTTGCAAGCACTGTGCGTCTTGCTGATAATGGATAGGTATAAGCGGTAATTGGGGGCAGACAGTATTAGCGCAAACTGAAATCTGTACTATAAAGGAGAAATATTCCTGAAGACGTTCTAACAGATGACGATATGATGATATGTGTATAAAGGCGCTCAACTGCTTGGTCATCAGCGCCCTTACAAAAAACTAATTCATGACAAAAGTCAGATATAGATTATTTAAAAATTTAAAAACAGATCAAAACAAAATGACAATAAAATAAATAAGCCCAAATGGATAAAAAACAATTAAAAACTATAAGTACCAAATAAATACAAAAATGCATAAAAATTACTACTTTCAGTATCAACTTGCCATGACAAAAGCTACCTGCCCAGTGGTGGTCGAACCAATTTGTCATTTTTCTTTGGGGCAGGGCTATGGTTTTCAGCAGGTTTTTCCTGCTTTTTCCTCACTGTCGTTTGGGCAGTGAGGACAGAATCCATCCGCTCCACATCGTCAAAGGAAGAGGACGGCTTACGCACTGGTAACTTCGAATCCGGGAAACTGCGACCGGCAGAGATGGAAGTCGCCGATCGGCGTCCTCTCCAGATGATTCCTCAGGTATTGACGGAGATGTTCGCGGATTTTTGTACTGGCAAGTTTTCCTTTCACTGGTCTTACTATTTACCTTGAGGAAGTCCGTTCTGTCATAAGTGGTCTTAAATTTCCTTGGCGATACATTATATACTACCGGTTCACTTGTGCTTGAAGTAGATGCTTTCGGCGGTGACTTGGGTGAAACCTTCTTCTTAGGACTGGACTTGGTCGGCGCCCTCACTGTTGTTCGTGCTGGTGTTTGCTGCTTTGGCTGTGATCTTGGTGTAATTGAATTTTCGGATATTACTTCCCCGTTTATTTCGCAGGTTTGTGTTGCGATTTCACGTCTAAGCCGGTACGGCTTAGCTGCAACTGCATTATAAGTAACGGTCCCAGGTACAGAAGGCTGACGAATACGCAAGGGTTTCCGGGCTTGCACGAAGGACACCCTCTCTTACCCGGATCTCTTGGATCGCCTTCTCCTCCATAAAACGGGGACAATCTCTAGAGTTTGCTGAGTGATTACCACTGCAGTTAACACACTTTGCGGGTGAAGTGCATGCATTGTCATGCTTGACTTCCCCGCAGTCAACGAATAAATGAAATATGTAGAAGTACTTTAGCATTGGATTCAAAATATTTTTAGTTCACTAATGAACTTAAAACCAGTATTTAAGTTGCTAAGAACAACTAATTTCTATACTCTAATGTTTTCTTAATTAGTAGCAAGTATAAATTAATAAAACTAATCAATTTTGGATAAGATATTCATTTAAGAGTTTACCGATTGATTTCTTCAACAATTTAAGGAAGATTTTTCTGCATGCAAATGATCCCATTGTGAATACGTAGATTTTATTACACTGAAATAGTTGAGTATTTCACAAAGAATTTTTCTTCTCAGAAACAGAAGTTTTCCCTTTTAAAATAAAGAATTCCTGAGTTTTTCAGTGTTTTCAACAAAATCCGAAAAAAAATAGAAGTTGCGATCGTATCACACACACAATAAAATGGTTTTGAGTAAATTAGTGATTTTCCACGTTCAAATAGAGAGTGTATTATCCTATAGCATATTCATATTTTCATCCTCCTGATACTGAGACAACGGAAATTACTGTAATATGTGCAACTATAGGCAACTAGTATAGTGCTTTTTCTTTTCTGCAAAAAGTAACCCATTTTAAATTTTGGTGTTTAGTCTACGCTAGAAAATAAGAAAGAGAGAGAGAGAGAGAGGGAGAGAGAGAGAGGGAGAGAGAGAGAAAGTAGTCAGTATTCACCTGACATGAACCTCACTTTATTAGTATATAAGCTTTTCCTCTTCCTTAATCTCTTGGCATACCAGGATTCAAAATTGAAATTAATTTATAATAATATTAAGCCAGAATTCTAGCCGTTGTGAACAATAAGGCTATACATTACGTCATTTTCTTACATAAGATGCTGACAACACATTTATGATTGAATCATCAATTACGAAAACCTCTCAAAACTTTTATTGGACGCCTTGTCATAACGCTTCTCATTGTGTCACTCTCCCATGGCCCAAAATGTGACAGAAAACATCATTTACCGGTTATATTGTAGGCAAGAAAGTAAGATAGTAGTTTAATAAAACACAATGGAATTTGTCCTGGCTCTAATAATATAAAATTTACATTCCAGGTCGAAGTCTTGCATTGAATCGAGTACTAGAATGATGCCACAGTAATAACTATAGCGCAAGTATATACAGCGATTCCCATGCATCTGTCGGTGTTATCGGAGATAAATACACTACGTATTCACTTGTTACCAAAATAAGGAACGATATTATAACAAACATCAATCAGATGTTTATCACATGGGTTAGAGGCTACACGGGTATATATGGAAATAAGAGGGCAAATGAAATTGCTAAGCGTTACGCATTATCCCAAAAGAAATTCAGTTTTAAAGAGTCTACAATCACATTTGTTTAAAAAAAAACATAACATTGAAGAAAGATATGTTTGAAATGTGGAACAGCACTTGGATAAATAGCCATAAAGGACAAACCACTCAAAATTTATTTTCTCCTACTGCTAATGATCGTGTAAACTGCAAGTACATTTCACCTAATTTTATTTTCACCTTGTTTGCTACCGGACGTGGGAAATTTAAAACTTACTTCCGCAGATAATATATAAATTCTCCTGATGGATATCTTTTTAAATGTGAAAGTGTTGATGAAAGTGTTAAACACTTAATATTTAAACGTGTTCTTCATTCCAAAAAAGAGATATAATCTCATTCAAAATCTTTCATACTGTAATACAAATCTTCAGACACCAATAATAATGTATTCCTTAAAAAATGCACTTCAGCCTTTGACCACTTTATTGGCCAAATTTTTAAAACTTTATAATTACTATAATGTCTTGTTATTTTGATCTTTATACTTATGTGTTTTTGTTACTAGAACCATAACATATCTTACTGGTAAAATAGGGTTACTTATTTTGGATAATTAATAATAATAGTAGTGTAATAATAATAATAATAATAATAATAATAATAATAATAATAATAATAATAATAATAATAATAATAATAATAATAATAATAATAATAATAATAATAATAATAATAATAATAATAATAATAATAATAATAATAATAATAATAATAATAATAATAATAATAATAATAATAATAATAATAATAATAATAATAATAATAATAATAATAATAATAATAATAATAATAATAATAATAATAATAATAATAATAATAATAATAATAATAATAATAATAATAATAATAATAATAATAATAATAATAATAATAATAATAATAATAATAATAATAATAATAATAATAATAATAATAATAATAATAATAATAATAATAATAATAATAATAATAATAATAATAATAATAATAATAATAATAATAATAATAATAATAATAATAATAATAATAATAATAATAATAATAATAATAATAATAATAATAATAATAATAATAATAATAATAATAATAATAATAATAATAATAGTAATAATAATAATAATATAAAAGTTAAATTCAGGTATTTAAAAATTACCAGAAAAGAGATATATGTCCTAAAATAGTTTTCTAAAGCTATAAATTAATTTAAAGAATTAATTTCATCACTAAATTTACTATACCAGAATAAAATAGAATAATTACATGTTAAATCACGACTATAATGGAAAATAAAGTCTGTAAAGCCAAAGTATAATCAGATAGAACTAAGCTCTCGCAACAATTAATCCACCAACTGATGTAAAATCACATCAAATTACTGTAGTATTACAAGTTGCCAAAATACAAAATAGTTACAGACCAGCAGACCAGCAAAAGAATCGAGTCGTCCTGGTTTACCTGGACGGAGTGGTTTCGCCCAGCACCTAGCCGCTTTATCTGGGTAGTGTAGTAGTTGTCCGTCTTTTGTCTCAAGTGTTTGTGTCGGGGCATAGGTTTCTCTGATCCATTGGGTTAAGCCGCTCAGGCTGCCGCCTGGGGTATGCATTCCCAAGGCCGCCTTCACCCGAACTCTCCGCTTGAAGGAGCTCGGAGTGCAGACAGCATGATCAGAGGGGATAGGAGACTGTGTGGGGGAATTATCTAGACCCATTTCTGGTTCTGGGGTTTACGGTGGGATGGAGAGAACCCCTTCTGGCTAATAGCCCATGGCGTCCTTGGGGAGTTTGTATCTCCTCCTGCGAGGAGCTCTGTGGTCATACCGACCCAAAGGGTTGACCAGCTGGTTGGAATGGGTAGACAGGTTTTGGTGGAGGGTTCGAGATCTCTCTCTTACCATGTCCTCTATGTAAGGGATTTGGGAGTATTCCTGTAGGATGTGAGTAGGGAATCTGCGCCCAGTACTATAGATCATCTTTAATGCCCGATTATGCACGATCTGTAGTCTGCGGATGGTGGTCGGAGCCGCCAATCCCCAGACCTCGCACCCGTACAGAATCATGGGTTGAATAATCGCCCGGTACATGCGTAGTTTGAGGTGAGCAGGCATATTGGATCTGAAGATGGGCTACAACTGCCTGAGTGCGACATAGCCCAGTCCCGCCTTAACCCTGACATGGGGAGTGAAGTTTAGCCCGCGATCAAGAAGGACACTCAGGTATTTAGCCGAGGTAACCCATGGGATTTGCCTCTGCCTCAGCCAGCCTCAGTGTTCCCGTCGGTCGCCAGTAGACAAAGAACTCTAGTATATGCTGCTGTGGTTAACAAGCACAGAAGGAACAGTAATCATTATAAGCTACTACAGGGCAAAGCAAGAAAGCGTATTGGAAAAAAATTCGCAACAGAGAGATGTTTACCTCAGCATATCGCAGAAACACGGCGAGTCCAGTGCATGTATACTCTGTTCAGATATAATGTCTTATGTGTCATACATCGGCAAACGCGAGTAAATATATCATATAGTCACACGCAGCTGCCCATCGCTGTATTTGTGTTTGGAAACTCATTGTACATCAATTTACTAATATTTCACTGTTCTAATCGACCAGAAAAGAACCGATAAGGAACGATCGCAACGCTGGTTATCTGAAGGTCCATACGCCTCAATGCCCTGTCGAGTAATAATTGTCTATTGCTGAAATAGCAGATGTTGATAACTGAAGTGTAGCATAATGACTAACCCGCTGATCAAATGGATGTGGTTTGTGGCCTTTCTATGATACTCCAAGTGGTTACAAAAGAAGACTGTATGAATGCCGAAGTAGAATTTGGAACAATGAGAATATTATATTAGGATTCAGGTGAGTAAACATCGGTCGACAACAGGAAGGGTTTCCTGCTTAAGAGATTACCCAATGTAACGAAAGCATATTTATTGCATATATTTGTTGGCGAAAATAAATAATAGAAATAGTAAAATAAGACCTGAAGCTTTCCTGGCGACTAAACATGTTCGATGGAAATTAAATGAAATGTGTAGTGTTTAAAGCCCTTTTTTACAACATACGGCACCGCAGGCGTAGACACTGATGATACATGAGATGAAGATGGAGCACCCGTGGAATGAGATGGCGGGGGAAACCGGAGATCCCGGAGTAAACCCGCCCCAGCGCCGTGTTTTCAACCACAAATCTCACTTTGCGGTCGCCTGGGATCGAACCCGGGCCGTCTTGGTGAGAGCCAAGCGGTCTAACCACTGAGCCACGGCGCGGCCACTTCGATGGAAGGACCATCACTACCAGAATAGACGAACATGAATGGAGCATTCGTTTAATCCAACATGGGAAGTTTTGACTGGTAAAGTAGTTCTTTGATAACGAGCATAGAGCCAACTTTCGAGAGACGACCATCTTGACAAAATACAATAGTTATTGGGAGCGGAGAGTTAAAGTGGCTTTGGACATTTCCTCCGAGAGGAGCACGCTTAATCGTGATGCTGGATTTCAGTTCAGCTCCTCTTGGAAATCGGTCTTAAAAATGGAAATCAATCGGCTTAAGAAGCACAGATCTATATAGCTTGATCATCAGATTCAGTAGTTATGTTTGTATGACCTAATTAGTTTTCTACACTCAAGCCAGCTCCTGACCTGGCATTTAATTTACTGCAAACAGTCTTTTGTTCAGCGATGTGAGTATTGGTAGTGTTTTGACGTTGTTGATAATTTATGTTATCTCTGTTTAGTACTTATAACATTTCTTATAAAAATCCTGATGATGGGAGTGATGTACGCTCTCGAATCATCGATTTAAAATCGTCTTTTCACCTGGCTTGTTTTCCGATAATATCTTGAATAGAAATAATACTTCATGAGAAGATACAAATATATTATAATGGTCAACACGGTAGTTACAGCCACAATGTCTCCAACTTTAATCTTGGTACCGAACTAACAGTCGATTATTCACACATGTTTGTTGATATTGGGGTTATAAGAAAAAAAATGAAGTAAAAGCACAGATAAGATTTAAAGGTGGAGCTTCAACCATACAATATGTTTATATTCCATGTTGCCAGTTATAAGTAAAGGCAAATTTGGTGGATTTCATGTTATTCATACTTATGTAGTATGTAGGTTTACCGGCACTGACTGAACGTGAATCAACTTTCCACCTGGCAAAATGTCAGGATTGGATTAAAAGACAGCATTGACCTAAAATAAACTACAAGAAAAATTCGAATGTGCAGTTAAGTCCTTCCTGTACATGATGTATACCTAATGACAGAGGCTGACGTCTGACTGTGGCTCGAGACAAAAACGAATCGCTCCTCAAGGGTAAGGTGCTCTGGAGGCACCACTCATTCGTAGGTCTGCCACTACCAACGGTAGCAAGGGAGTCAGACATTGACCATCCAAATAGAGGAAAGCGAACGTAACGTCGTTCTGGGTTTTTCTGTGTCTCTTTCTTCTTTGTTCTCTATTAAGAAATTTTAACATCTGAATATAATTGAATCGTATTTGCATGCATTGTCATTACCCGAATATTTTTTAATCGTTGTAACGCTACCAAGTTTAAGTTGTGTAATACATTCGTTAAGTAATATACAGGATTAACAACTATTACTGGTAGAATCTGTTAGCATAAAGTTATATACTGTATATTAAATGTCTGCTATTATACATGAAAAAAGTGATAAATCCATTCAATGACAACCATTTCGCTTAATGGTCTAATTTAAATTAATCTATCGGCCTTCATCGCGAGAACCCAATCACAATATCAAACTATTCAATAAAATTTGAAAGCTAGAATCACACTGAGATATACATCAAAACCAGGGGTTTACCACAGTTTACCTTGCCATGCTCTAACCAACTTAATAAACGTTGCTTTCAAGTGGTTCGTTCTTCTTCTGCTTGGCGTGAAAACTGTGGGGTTAATAAGTTCATATAAAGCTCGAAAATTAAAATACACCAAGTTGAAATAAGCGCTAAATAGTTGTGTATACTTGCACATAAAGTTCTCTGAAGGCTGCGTCTTTCCTGAACTTAGGAGGAAGGGAGAAAATATAAAAGGTCCCCGAGGTGGCCTACACGCTTTTAAAGTCAAAGGATTCCAGATTTTGAGCTGCCAGCAGCAGTTGAAAACAGCGCAGTCTGTATTTTTCCAGTCGCTTTAGAGACTCAAGGGTTTCAAGTAACTGTAGACACGTCCGGACAAAACTGCTGGAAACCCGTGCTTAGTCAAGATTTCAGCTGCCATGCTGAGAGAGACTGAGGAATTAAAACAAACGAGCTCAAACATGTGTTAAAAGTAATCATTCTTTCCTTTTATATCATGCACTCAGGCAAACTCTGCAAACATATGCAATTGTCTTTGTGTCAGTAGATAATAAGGCAGCTACCATGAGATACCTTTAGATTTTCGTACAGAAAGGAATTTCAATATGTGTTACAAATATCATTCCTTCTTTTTAAATCTTCTACTTATGCATACTCTGCATACCTATGCAATTTTCTTTGTGTCAGAATACTCAATAAGGCCGCAAGCATGGTGCCACACGCAGGTACTTTACAAATAGCATTGTTTTCTTTTAAATTATCCATCCATGAACGGTCTGCTTACCTAGCCAATGTATTTGTGATATAATAGCCAATAAGAAAGCGAGTATAATGCCACACACTAAAGTTTCCCCAGATTATATATGGAATATTATTGCGTAAAATACATTAGTGTACCGCTTACAAACAGCTTATTTAACAAACTGAATGTAATTATTCATCAATGGAATACAGTTATTTTAAAGCATATGTGCCTGTAAGAACGATAATGATGATGTGCAAATTAAACTAAAATATGCGGTAGAAAAGTATTTGTAAATATTTACCACATTATGGACAAAATATGCAGAAACTCTCTACTATTTCTCTGCTTCTTGATTAGTGTTTAATACCCTGTTTTACTACCACAAAAGATTAATATTAATGATACATGAAGTGAAATAACTTAGGAGAAACATTTCAACCATAAAGTTTGGGGTACCTCACTGCAATTGTCAGTTATATGGATAAGGAAATCTTGATTCTGGGTAGATTTGGAGAAAATGTTCACCAGTTCGTTTTATTAAAAAGCCTGCATAATTACTGAAAGTTAATGTATTATGAAAGCAACCAGAATATTTGGGAAAAATCCTTTCTTTTCTGGGTAATAAATTGAAGTTTAAACAAATATATTTGTGTTCTGGAAGTAATATAAACTTTTTATGCAGTCTATTTCAGCTTTAATAGGTATAGATGCCTGATTTAATTATAATACTGATTTTTTGAAAGTAAAATTAATGCTCTTAATTTTTTTTTCAGTTTTTATATTATATCCAACAAACTCTCAATGGACTGCACCGAAAAAGTTTCAGGGCAAGTGGAGAGATGTTTAACACGTAGTTTGGGATAGGAGACAAATGGTCTGCTGGTTCAAATGTGAAAGTTACGGCTATAAGTTTATAAAGTACAAGTTCGCCACTGCTAATGATAACACCACTTGAGTACACAGCACATGAAGGTGGAGTTGGAGCATTCCTCTGGCGCAACGGCTATGACATTAACTTTCAAGTGAGAGGTAAACGAGGTCCTGTGTTCTTCACTTTTTTTGTCTTATTTTTTATTCCTATTGTTTTGTTTGTTTGATTGTTTTTAATTTTCTAAGCTTTTGCCTTATCAGCGCAATTAACTGAAATATTTCTAAGTTACATAAAATAGAAATGAAATGCAACTGTTACGGCCAGGTTTATAGGAACTGCTTGAAATTGAGACCTTCGTTTTCAATGCAAAGTTTTCCAAGAGGAAATCAAGTAGTGTTATTGCACTGGCCAATCAGATCACGTTCTTAGTTATGAATGACGCCATTTCTTCCTATTAGAATTTAAGTACAAATAGACGTATAAAAACATCAACTACAAGACTAGGAAACAAACTAATGAACTTTAAAACAGCAATCTTTGCTGCTGCGAATTCGCTCACCAGAACAGTTAGAGAAACACCCCTAGAGTCGGCTGCGTGGTACACGCAGGTAGGTAAACACTGTTCATTAGTGCACTGGCAGGTGATTAGTTCGAGATTTAAAAGATCTTTGGGGTAATAAATCTTCAAAACGCCAATAACGAGATACTGAGTATCCATATTTCTATACTCGCGAAGCAGTTTTAGAGACATTCTAATCCAATAAATTCACACACCGAGTTTAAATGAAAACTTATTAGCATCTGATGGTTTAACATAATTAACTGCGTTATGTTTAGCAGCAGATCATGCATTGCCTGTATCAACTTACTTGCGCTAGTCATGTCTACAATCGCTCAAATTACGGTGTAATTTCGGTGTAATTAAATTCGGAGGGTTCAGCATTTATCTTTGCTTATCGCATGAAAGAAAACGTATAAGTCATTTTGGTAATTTTTACATTAATTACATCATGAGTCCTAAATTTGGGCTAGTATTGACCACTAAACTTTAGTTATGTTAGTGAACTTTGTGCCTGTAGGTTTTAAACTAATGGAATAATTTAATTCTGCGAGTTTGTGAAGAAACCTGCTATTAAGAAAGAGGTACTTTATCAGTTAACAATTATGAAGAACAAAAAGCAAATCTGTTCCAGCCTCAAACATTAATGACAGCAAAGTAAGGCTTCTGACAACAGCCGTTGGCGTATCTCCTAGACAGTCACAGCTTACAGTAGAAGTGTGTAAATCAATAGTTGATGGTAGTGGTATTTAACACAAGAAAATACAAGGTGGCAACACCTTGTGCTAGGGAGGTATTGATACCTCCATAATCTCGATAGTCTGAGGTATCGAAGTGTGCCTACCAATTGAGATAAACATTTTCAGGTATCGATAGTTAAAGCTGTCGAAGCTCGTATGTTTGAATTGATACTCGTTAAGTAATGAAAATAGTAACTGCATTGGTTCTAATTCCAAAGAGTTGCAAATCTTCATCGTCGTCGCCGTCGTCATCATCATCATCATCATCATCATCATCATCATCACCATCACCATCATTACCCGCCTCGGTAGCGAAGATGGTAACGTGTCTGCCTCATGTTCAAGAGGTCCCGAGTTCAAATCTCAGTTAGGGTGAGTTACCTGGATAAGGGTTTTTCCGGGGTTTTCCCTTTTTCTGACAGACAAATCTCAGAAAACTATAGGCTCCATGGACCCCGAACTAATCTTAGCATCGTTTCACCGATTTCATTCATCTTCTGATATGACTTAACGTTGGAGAACATAAATTACAACAACAAAAAATCATCATAATTTTCATCATCTTTATCTTCATCATCATCGTCATTATTTTGGTGCAGCTATAATAAAATCCAATATTTATTAAATGGATAATGAGATGGTCACACTGCAATATTCATTCAATTATCAATAAATTGAATGGTAAAGGAAATTGCATTATAGGAATCAAGCTTTTTAATGCCGAAAGCACATACACAATTGCACAGAACAAACAGGGCACACTGTTAAGTAATGTTTTATGTGGTTGTTAATAATGCATATTACTTGGTTTGTAATCGATCATCTCTGACATGCTGAAGGATAAGCCGACTATCTAGTACTTAGTACATGCTTACTGTCCGGATGTCAACCAAAGCTTCAGATCCCTGTGTCTATATCCACTTCCCTTTCACTTTCATTGTTATAAAAGTTGATTTTTCATGTATGCCTTCATATCGAAAACAGCATGAAATTTGCAGAGATATATACAGATGATGGACGGAGAGAGATAGTGGCGAACGTAAAATTGTAGATCCTGATCCATAAGTACTTGCATACGTTATAAATGTAAACATTCTAGTTCTTAAGTTCGGGAGTCAGATTTAAAATGTACCAGTAATTATAACCTACATTGATTTTCGTATAAGCAAAAATTGAGTTACCTAGATGTAGGTCAATTTCACAATTTTCTCTTCACATTAAATCTATTCTGCAATACTCAGTCTGTCTATTAGCCCTATACCCTTCTTATTTATTCTCTTGTTGACTGTGAGAGGACGTTAATCTCTATTTCTGCATGTTGTATTTAATATAAAGAAATGAGTAAAAATAAAAATAATGTAATTTGAAATCATCACTCTTAAGTTAAGTACTAATTTAATACCCTCTGAGAAAAATTATCACGGATGTTTACATATTTATAGCAATCAAAGGTAAGGAAAACTATGAAAGGTAAGAAAAGCACTAGAAAGCTGAATTTGTGACTTTGTGGGTTCGTGAAATGAAAAGTCCAATTGCACCACTCAAAAATGTTCTTTATTTCCACCTACTTACAGTTGAACACTTGCCAATTACACAGGATTACGTAATGCACACAATTACGATTCACCAGTTCGCCCGTTACAGTTTATCTTGCGCTCGCAATTACGTAAACTCCTCCGACGCACGTACACTAGCACGACGCTGCTACGCTGCTCGCCAAGAACTGCCTGACTGACCTGACGTGTTGCTTATATAGGGTCAGCTGGCCAATCGAGAAGGTTCTGGAGTAGATGAAATATCCCGTAAGTTCGAGAACTCAGGTGGAACGGAAAGGGACGGCACAGTGATGTTTTTCCAGTCAACCCTCGTTACCGCTATAAGAATAATGAGGCGGGCGTGGCGAACGCCTACCGTCTCCTGCTGCTGCCGGCCGGTTCTATAGGGAGTTCCGACGTCCAGGTGACAGTGCTCCATCCTCTAAGCTGGTCGTCCCGAACAGCACCATCGTAGCGTGCAAGCCGATCCAGGTGTACCACCAACATCTTCCCTCGGGGAACCTTCTGGATGCGGTAGACCACGTCGTTAATCCTCTTCACCACCCGGTACGGCCCTTGCCATGGCTGCTGGAGCTTCGGGCAGCGTCCCTTGGTCCGGGTAGGACGGTACAACCAGACCAGGTCACCTTGCTGGAACCCTTGGATGTTGGATTGCCTGTCATATCTGGTCTTCATGCGGTCGCTCGCCTTTTGGATGTTATGGCGAGCCATCTCGTGCATGTCGTGGAGATGGTCCACCAAGTTCTCCACATACTCGGTCGCTGGCTGTTTCGCTTCCGGAGGGCTTCCAAAAGCCAGGTCACAATGGAGGCGTAACTCTCGGCCGAACATTAAGCTGGCTGGCGTCATCCCAGGTTCATCGTGTATAGACGAGAGGTAGGCCAGCAAGAACAGTAGCATCTTGACGTCCCAGTCTCGCTGATGGCTGGCCACGACCTTCCTCAGGTGTTCCTCTAAGGTCTTGATGTACCTTTCGACCATGCCATCCGACTGGGGATGTAGAGGCGTCGTGCGGGTCTTGTTCACCCCAAGCCTTTGTAGTGCCTCCTTCATAAGGTTGGATTCAAAGTTGGTACCCTGGTCACTGTGTAGCTCTAACGGCACCCCAAATCGACAGAACACTTGCTTCAGGAGGCAGTCTGTGATTGTCTTTGCCTCTTGGTTTGGGATGGCATACACCTCCGGCCACTTGGTGAAGTAGTCCACGACCACCATTAGGTACTTGTTGCCTCGGTCGGAAACTGGGAACGGTCCAGCAATGTCAACGGCGATCCATTCGAATGGCGCTCCGACGTTGTACTGCTGCATGCGACCCCGGCTCCTAGTTTGGAGGCCACGACTCGCCGCGCACACTTGACACTCACGGCACCATCTCTGCATCTGCTCGGAGTAGTAGCGCTGCCGTAGTTTGTCAATCGTTCGGTTCGCTCCCATGTTTCCCCCTGATGTACCGGCGTGCACTTCCTCCAAGACTTCCGGGACCTTACTCTGGGGAAGTACCAACTGTTCTCTCTGCGTCTTCCCATCGGGTGACTCCCATACCCGGAACAGCACGCCATCTCTGGTCTTCAACGAGTCCCATTGGGCCCAGTACGACTTGTAGGTGGCGCTCCTCGGTGCGATGTCCTCCCAGGTTGGTCTCTTCCCTGCCTCCGCTTCCCTCAAGAGTGGCCCCAAGTCTGCGTCCGCCAGCTGCTCCCTCCTCAGGCCTGCGCTATCCCAGCTGTCCGCAGGCAGTGCCACAACTACTCGGACTATTGCGGCACGCTCCTTCTCTTCCACTCTTGTGCACTGGCCGCACTCTTCTGGACAGGGTCTTCGGGACATGGCGTCTGCTTTACAGTGGCGCTTCCCTCTACGATGTTCCGAGAATAAGTCGTACTCCTGCAGCCTCTGGACCCAACGTGCTGTCTGACCTTCCAGGTTCTTTAAGCTCAATGGCCAGGTTAGGGCGGAATGGTCAGTCCTCAGGTGAAATGGCTGACCGTACAGGTACTTGTGGAAGTGCTCCAAGGTCTTTACTACCGCCAGTAACTCCCGCAGGGTGACGCAGTAGTTCTTCTCTGCCTTGGATAGCGTCTTGCTTCAGTAGGCTATCAACCGCTCTTGGCCGTCCTGGATCTGCGATAGGACACCTCCAATGCAATGGTCGTTGGCGTCAGTGTGCACAATGAAGGCGCCACCCGGTTGTGGGAAACCCAAAATTGGAGCACTGCACAGGGTCTCCTTCAGGCACTGGAAAGCGTCTTTGGCGTCCTCCGTCCACACATAAGGCCGGTGTTCCTCTGTCAGGCGGGTGAGGGGTTTGGCGATGTTGGAGAACCCCTTTATGAAGCGGCGGTAATAACTGCACAGCCCCAGGAAACTGCGCAGCTCTTTCTTAACCCTTGGGCGAGGCCAATCTCTCACAGCTTGTGTCTTCTCCGGGTCTGTGGCCACTCCGTTGCTGAGAATATGTGGCCCAAGTAGTTCAATTCCTTGCGGAAGAGCTGGCACTTCTTCGCGTTCAGCTTCAAGTTGGTCGCCTGCAGTCTCTGTAGCACCTTACTCAGATTCTCGAGGTGATCTTCAAAAGTCTTCCCGACGATGATGATGTCGTCCAGGTACAGCAGGCAGGCATCTTAAGTCAGCCCCCTCATCACTTACTCCATGAGGCGTTGAAAGTTAGCTGGTGCGTTGCAGAGGCCAAAGGGCATAACCGTGAACTGCCAGAGCCCTTGGCCTGTCGAGAATGTTGTCTTCTCCTTGTCTCTTGGGTCTAGAGCTACCTGCCAATAGCCCCACTTCAGGTTCAGGGTCGAGAACCACTGTGCACCAGCTAGCGTGTCCAAGGTGTCGTCAAACCGGGGTAATGGGAAACAGTCCTTCCTGGTGACAGCGTTCAACTTTCTGTAGTCTACGCAGAAGCGCAGCTCGCCGTTCTTCTTTGTCACCAAGACTACAGGGAACACCAAGGACTGTCAGACTCTTCAATCACTCCCCTAGATCTCATGTCCTCCAGCATGTCTCGTACCGCCCCTTGCTTCGCCAGCGGAACGCGTCTATGTGGTTGCCGAATAGGCCGGGCGTCTTCGGTGTCGATGCGGTGAAGCACTTTGTCCGTGCGGCCGTAGTTACTATCACCTTGGCTGAAGACGCGCTGGTATCGTCTTAGCAGTTGTCGAACATTCTCCAGCTGCTCTGCGGTTAGGTGGTCGGCCGCCCTCTCTAGTAAGCCTTCCAGCCGGGGCCCCAGGTGTTGCGTCAGCACCGGCTTCTGCGTCTTGTTGATTGCTGTTACGCTTACCACGGGCTCGCAAGTTCCCAACTCCGTCCCGGCCTGAACGTCGTGATCGGTGTCCGTTGGATTTAGCAGTCTCACTGGCACCTCCTCTCGGTACGGCAGCAGTGCCCTGGCTACACATAGTCCGTGCACAGGCGGCTTCTAGTCCAGCATCATGTTCCTTGTTCTCTGGCCTTCCAGTCGCACCGTCACCACCACCTCGCTCCTTGCGGGGACAACCACGTCTTCGTTCAAGACGACCCTGCAGATTCCATGGCGCTCTTCGGGTTGACGGAGTATAACCTCTTCTCCGTTAAGACGCAGGACTTTCCTGCCGACGTCAACCGTCGCCTCGTGGCTCCTGAGGGCACCCAGTCCCAGAATCACCTCCTCAGCCACCTTCGCGACGAACACACAAAGACGTACGACACTCCGTCCCAAGTTCAACTTCAACAGGGCCTCATTCTCCACAGGCAAGGTGTCGCCCGATGCCGTCACAAGCTGGTATGGTCGGCTCGGCTTCCTCGTCAGCAAACCCTTCGCCACGTCAGGTCTGCTGATGGTCACGACCGCCCCGGTGTCCACCAGCACCGGCACGGCTTTCCTCTTAGCCAACCGTCCGCGATGAGGCTGTCATCCATACGCCGGGTGACGGCGCGCAGTGTCACTCGAGGAGATGGTGGTGATGGCGCCGACGTGCCCCTCTCCACGATGGCCCTTACTCGTTTTCCGGCAGCTCTTTCTGGTGTGGGCAGTCTCTCTGCAGGTGTCCGGGCTGTCCACACCCCCAACACAGGCCACTAGGTGTTCGCCGGCGTCCCTCGGCTGGTCTTCTGTCTCCGGTGTAGCGGACACTCCTCGTTCTCGACGTCGGGATAGCTGTTACGTTGGCCGCCTCCATCCTTAATGCTGCCGTTAGCGCCTCGTGAATTGTTTTATAATCGCCGAGCATTAGGCGCTGACGAATCTCCGTGTCCCGTATCCCGTCGACGAAGGTGTAGGCAGCTTCCCGGGACAGTTGAGTCCAGAGGTTCTACTCCCATTAGCCTTGAACCCGTAGGAACAAGACCCGGGCCTCTTTCAACCAGGGAGTTATCCGAGCTGTCCCTTAAAGGGCGCCCGGCATCCTCCGTGGGCTTTCAATAGGGCAAGACCTAGTTTCCTAACTAGCCCCCCCATCTGGTCCTAGGGACACAAGACGGGATGGAAGTGGCTAGGGCCAGTTGTTCAACTGCCAGGGCGAACTCCTGCAGCGTCTCCCCCGGCTGATGTGACCTTGCCTTTAGCTGGCTGCGGTACGCTGCGGCTAAGCGATGGTTCCCGAAAGGATTCTCCAGGGCCTCCCAGACGTCCTTGGACGCCGCCGTTGTCTGCACTGCGTTTAGGACTTCCACGACCCGTCCCTGGAGGCTGGCTATTAACTGTGTGGCCTCCTCTTCTGGTGACCATCTGTTGTGCTTGGCCACTGTGTCGAACTGGCGGCGGAAGACCTCAAATGTTGACGCGCCGTCATATTTCGGATTTTGACGCGCGCCGAAGTTGTGTCGCCTCCCGGTGCGTCGGCCTTCAAATCCTTCAACCTCCTCCCGACGACGTCCTCCACCATGGCGTTCAGGGACTTGACGCTGCTCTCGGCCTTCCCTTCCAGGTCGTTGAAGCGCTCGTCCACTTGGCCCATCCACTTGCCCAGCTCCGTCACGTCATCCCTCACGCCGGCCAACTGTTCTTCAAATTTGGCGGCGAGAGCCTCGTTCGCCACCTTCATATGCGTGGTCAGTTCGGTCATCTTTGCGGTCATTGTCGTGGCCAAGTTGTTGTTTGCCGTTTCCGTCTTCGCAGCGAGTTTTTCATTTGCCGTCTTTATTTCCTTCAACTCGGCGGTAAGGTTGTCGTTAGCCATCTTCATTTGTTTCATCTCTGCCGCCAGGTTGTTATTTGCCGCCTCCGACTTCGCTGTTAATTCGTTCATCTTCTCCAAAAGCATTTCCAATGCCGATTCCATGGCCGTAATGTTCGGTGATGTTATCATCCCGCTTCTGACACCAGGGTGACTTTGTGGGTTCCTGAAATGAAAAGTGCAATTGCACCACTCAAGAATGTTCTTTATTACCACCGACTTACAGTTGAACACTTGCCAATTACACAGGATTACGTAATGCACACAATTACGATTCACCAGTTCGTCCGTTACAGTTTCTCTTGCACTCGCAATTACGTAAACTCCTCCGACGCACGTACACTAGCACGACGCTGCTTCGCTTCTCGCCAAGAACTGCCTGACTGACCCGATGTGTTGCTTATATAGGGTCAGCTGGCCAATCGAGAAGGTTCTGGATTAGATGAAATATCCCGTAAGTTCGAGAACTCAGGTGGAACGGAAAGGGACGGCACAGTGATGTTTTTCCAGCCAACCCTCGTTACTGCTATAAGACAAATGAGTGGGCGTGACGAACATCTACCGTCTCCTGCTGCTGCCGGCCGGTTCTATAGGGAGTTCCGACGTTCGGGTGACAATACATTATCATGATATATTTAATAACCAACATTACATTTGAAATAATACTATATATATTCACTATAATAATACAATAATAATATATATTCACATTACCAATAGGTATAGCTGTAAATGTTTTGTGACAGCGACAGTTGGAAGAAGCTTCTTTTCTAATTTTTCTTCAAAGGGAGATCAAACCCTGCTTTATTCCAACATGTGTTTATTGATCGAATAATTTATGTGGCAAATTCTATTCACAAACCTTAAGGTGTGAAATTGTTTCATCAGTTGAATACACATACAAAACATATTCACAAATGTAACTCTTGATCTGATTGGCTCAGTAGGTTAGACACTGACCCAATAATCCCAAAGTCACGAGTCCAAACCCGATCTAGACTGATGGTTTTCAAGTATGCTCAAAAGCGACAGCCACATAACCAGTAAGATTTACTTGCGTATAAAAGACTCGTGGGACGAAATTCTGGAGCTGATATGTACCTAACAGTTGACAGCGTCGTTAACAATGGAGGTGGTTCTCCTACCTCCATGCCCCCTACCTTTCTCCCTCCCTCCCTCCCTCCCTCCCACCCTTCTTCTTGTATATCCTTATTTCTGACGTAACTGTGAAGTAAGGCGTCATTGCTAACTGAGGATACTCATCTGCTTCAAAGACAAGTGCTGTACTATAAGCAAATAGCAAACATTACAATTCAAGGTATGGATATATTCAAAATAGAAAGCTATGTGTAATCTAAACATATATGACTGCAATAGAAAGTTCAAAATCAATTGAGAAAGTTTAATATATATTTTAAAACGAAAACTTGTCATCTATAATTAAAATACGTCAGTTTGTCACTTCCAAATATTTCAAAATCCAGAAGCATATTAGTAGAAGTACAGTTAAAACTATTGTTAAGTCTTTTGATGTCGCAAAGAACTGGAATGATAACACGAACATGTAGAAATTGTACATAAATATGTTCAAGTGAAAGCATATTATGTTTCTTTATTTGTACTCTTAGCACTTTTGCCTGAAACAATGTATTTTGGATTGAATGAATTGAATTAATTTTGACATACCTCTGTGAGATGCGTTCCAAACGCCATATATGAAACCCTATCTGGATTGTAGAGAGCCATTGGCAGCAGATATTGTGGTGCTTTCATGTGTTGGACATTCTATGACAGTGTGGTTGATGGCCGCTCGACATGCATTTGGCATTCCTAGCATTCTGATGGCTCTTGGGGAGTACATGAAATTGTCAGGTCCATTTCGCTTAATCCTGCATTTGAACGGTCATACGTGCATTCATCAGACATCAAAATAAGTGGAAAAATATGTTCTGTTTTTAAGCGCTTTAAAATAAGCTACGGTGGAAGTGATGAATTTGGTAAACGTGGAATTTAAAGGTGGCAGTGCTGCTGGTTCACACATCATAATAGTATGTTTAAAAGTTACAGTGCTTACGTGAACTTTAATAAAGTTACCATAATGTGCAAAATGAGTAATACTTGCTAGGTTCTCGAACATAAAACAAGTACAACTTCTCTTGCAGCAAAGCCAACAAGTAAACTTTTAATGAATCAAACGTTCACTGCTCTAAATACACAAACATTGAACCCAAAATAAATGGGAATTTCGGATTATAAAAAGTTTAAAGACCTTTTAGTCGGTACTCCTTACTGCCACGCATCTAAAATTTCGTATGCCACTACAATAAATACGTATTAAAGCATGGAACATACATTTCTAGACTACATAAAATCTTCTAGCCCATAGTTTGTGCTTTATATAACCCTGGAATTTAAACAAACGTTATCCAAAACATGAGGAAACACATCTCGCAACCATTGAAAGTGAATAAGGTAAAAAATTTACGTTTCGTAGTTGACCTTTAAGTTTTACCAGTCATTACTAAATGGTCATGTCTAATTAAACGCGGTAGCTAGAGGTAGCTAAACTACAATCAAAGTTTAACTCTACAAGTTTTGTTACAGCTAAGTGGTTTAAAACTGTGACCACAATAAACACAGTTTTGATTTCAGGGTCTGATGAACTTTGGTATATGGCAAGTACATTTGAGACAAGATCCTAATTTACAAATATACGAGAGTGGGTCCAAAAGTAATGCCTCCTATTTTTTTTCCTTAAATGAGTAAGTTTTGTGAAAACGTTAAATTTGGCGCAATTCCTCAAACTTTCTTCTCCAATCCTCTGCAGTAGTAGCTTCCTAACTCAACAGATGGCAGCAGTGCATCCTCTTGCAAAATGGCTGACATCGGTATTCGTATTAGACAACGTTCTGTGATTGAATTTTTGACTGCGGAAGGTGAAACGACAATTCACATTGACGAATGGCTAAAAAAATGTGTATGGTGATGCAACGTGGATGTCAGTACTGTTAGACGATGGCTTCGTCGCTGTAACGAAGTTGAAGGGCAAACACCATTGGCAGATGAAAAGCGAAGCGGCAGGCCGGTGACTGCAGTGACTCCATGCAACATTCAGTGAGTCGATGACATAATTCGTGGTGATCGCCGGGTAACAACAGGTGAATTGTCTCGCATTACCTCTGTCAGTAAAGGCAGTGTGATGACGATTATTCAACGACTGTGTTACCCAAATGTTTGTTCACGTTGGGTACCAAGAATGTTAACCGCCCAAATCAAAGAAACAAGGAAATCAATAGCCTCCGAACACTTGCAGCGCTTCAATTTAGAGGGAGAGGAGTTTCTGGAAAAAATTGTTACTGGAGATGAAACGTGGGTTCAGCTTTTTGAACCTGAATCAAAGGGGCAGTCAATGGAATGGCATCAGACAACGTCACCGAAGAAGAAGAAGAGGAAGAAGAAGAAGAAGAAGGAAAAAAAGAATCAAAACTCAGCGTTCGGCAGGAAAAGTTATGGCGACAGTGTTTTGGGATGCAGGGGGTGTGATTATGATTGACTTTTTGGAGCAGGAATGCACAATAATTTCTGTCCAATACGTCAGAACGCTCAAAAAGCTGAAAGGACGTTTCGCCGAGTTCGCCCAACAAAAACTATGGCGGATGCTCTTCTTTTGCAGGACAATGCAAGACCACACACCGGCCGTTACAGCACTGCAGAAATTGAGAAATTGGGATGGCAGGTCTTACTTCAACCCCCATACAGCCCTGAGCTGGCACCATCAGACTTCCATCTGTTCGAGCCACTAGAGGGAGCTCATCGTGGGGTTCATTTGAAGATGAGGAGGCTGTGAAAACGTCCGTGCGTCAATGGCTTAGGAAGCAGGACCTTGTGTTTTACCACACTGGAATACATGCCCTAATTAAAAGGTGGACCAAAACTGCGGAAAATGACGTAGATTATATTCAATAGTGACAAATTAATCGTAAATGTTGTAGTTTTCAAGCTATATAAATTGGTTTCAGTTTTCTTGGCAATTAAAAGAGAAAAAATAGGAGGCATTACGTTCTGACCCATCCTCGTAGCATAACGATTTAAACGCTTTCACATGTCCCTGATAAAATTCTGAAAAGCTTTCTACTTGCCCATAAGGTAGCAAACATGCTTCTTGAGCACAATTTCCTAAGGCAGTTGAGCTCCCAATCCTTTTACTGGGAAACGGAGTAATTGGAGGTAAAGTATTTCAATCAGTAGGGAGAATTCTATAGATATAATATGAGGCTCCATCTGTAACAGAGTTCAAAGTGCATAGTGAATATTGCACTGGGGACAGATATACCTAGATTGAAAGATCAATGATGCATAACAAGTTTTGCTTAATATCCACAAAGGACAGGTAGTTTGTATTTAAGTAATGAGCAATTTCTCTCAAGCATGGAAGACTGATTTCTGTTTCCCACAAAAGCACGCAATTTCATTATTCAAAAATATGACGGTCCTGATTCTATTAGAGAAAATCAACGTTCACTATGATAACATGGGAAAGTCTATAGATATTTTTGATATATTTTGAAGCTTTGCTTTAGAGACATAACGAAAATCGTAATTTACATGCATAAACAGGATCATAAGTGATCAAGCTTAGAATTAGCTGACATTCACTTTTCAGGACAAGAAAAAATCCGGAAAATCCTTATCCATATAACTCGCCTTAACCAAGATTCGAATTCGGCAGCCCTCGAGTGTGACGCTTACATGCCGCTACCACTGCGCTACAGAGCCGGGAATAATGAATGGTGTGCTATGTACATTTTATCTTAAATTATTATCTGTATTTTATTTTAAGGAGCGGTAACCTTACACAAAAAGACATTAAAATTAATGCTAATCAAAGGATCAATTTTTTCTGAAGCAATAGGATTCCGTAGTGTACACGTCATTGTAGGATTACACTTTGTTTAACATATAAGAACAATGTACAAACTAAGCCAAGAAAGTAGATGTAGGATATAATTGACAACTTAATGCACGTACATTCCTATATATACATGTTCCATTCCTATGACTTTCTCACCATATATTGTTTATTAATCTTACGAAATATTATCTGCTTCACTTTTGTATAAACAGGTACATTACGCATTTCCTTATATAGAAGGTAAACAGGGACTGTCTAATGTTGGAGTACTGGATGCTATATACTGATCTTAAAATCTTTGAATTAATTTGTCAGAAATTATTGAATATGGAAGTTTTGCGCAATTCTGTCATTATTGATATTCATAACATATATCTTCAAAGTCATACGTGCTATCAACAAGTTATTTTAAGTAACAATTTTATTTTAAATATGTCTACATATTTTTTTTCTATAATAATCTACCTCAAACTAGAAAAGTTCTGCTGTAGTCCTATGGAAGAAGAAAAAGAGTGGTGGAAAGTGAAACTAAACGCACTTGGGCTCCAACAACTCCCTTAAAATAGTACAGCACTCTAACCAGTTTTCCACTGATCTGTCGCAATTGATTTCGGAGAGAGCTCAGATCCGACCTTAAGCATAGAGGAACAGTGGTTCCCTAACATCATTGTAATTGGTACTACCAGGGATAAGGTAAATAAGAAAAAGAATAATAACAAGAAGAAGCTATTAATAGACAAAGAACACACATTTCCCAGAAAGCGCTTTTTTATTAATGAGCCCTCAAAGCATGTATTTTCTGTGAATATCAGTAAAATATTTGTGGGTGAAATGCAATACTTCCTCTGCTTACTTGCGTTCCCTACGAACGCAAAAACAGTTATTTATGCAATAAGGGGACTCGTTTGCGCCCAAACGAAGTGAGGCTAGGTCCGAGGATGGTTCATTCTACCTAACTCCCGAATCGCATAAAATATATTTTCCACTCATGCTTATCATGTACCTATTATTAGTTATTTATGGTACATAATTTTTATTTTATACTATGCCGATTCACTTATATTACTTAATGAGTCGAATTATTCATTGACATTCTCTTGTTTCCCATTGCATTGTTTATTGCTATGGGAGAGTAATTGTTGATTTTTATGTGAAAGTTTGGTGACATTGATCTTTTTGTGTAATTATGAACACGGAATAAAGGTGGCTGCAAATTCAGCTTGTGAATTTCTACTTCCACAGGAGTCCATATCAAGATTTGAGAATGCATGTAAGTGCTTCAAAGAATGGTGTTCTAAAAAGGATACAAACATTTGTGAAAATTCGTTGTAGGCATATTTCCTAGAGAAGTCTACAACATTTCATTCCCCGGCAGTTTTATGGTGTGAGTATTCCATCCTAAAGGCTACAGTTTTAACTGAGGATAGTGTAGATATATCGAAGTTCTCAAAACTAAGAACCTTTTTAAAACGAAAGAAATGATAGTTATAAACCAAAGTAATCAGCAAATTTTACAAGAGAGCAAATTAACAATTTCGTTAATGATGCTCCTGATGAGGCACACCTGCTTTAAGAAGTAGTAGTAGTGATGGGAAATGCAGGTACGTATCACTGTGATGAGTTAAAGAAGTTAAAAATTGAAGATGTCCAGGTAAGAAGTGGTGTCATTATTGTGAACATTGCTGATTCCAGAAATGGTACTTCAAGGCAATTCACTGTTACAGACAGTAGTAGTGAAGTTTTTATTGTGATATTGTGAATAAGTATATTATGATCAGAACCAAAATATGAGAATTTGCGTTTCTTCATGAGAAACTATAGTGGAAAATGCATTACCAGCCAGTCGACAAAAACAGCATCGCTTTGATACCTACTAAAATCGCAGAATATCGTAAGCTATAAAATTCCAAGGGATATGGGATCATTCTTAAAGAATATCTGCTACTTTTCTTGCCGATACAAGTTGCGACGTTTTGACATTAAAGAGGCTTGGAGTTTGGGAATCCTCTACAATTGCCAAAAGTCATATTGGTGATAGTTTACAGAACAAGAAAGAGGTGGTCCAATAGGCCCTTTACGGAGGCGACAAAAGTTCTAGTACTACTGAGGTAGTAATTTCTAATATGAATTAGTTTAAATTCAAGAAAGTGTTGAAGTAAAGAAATAAATACATCTAAATCCTGAAATTGGTCAAAAAGTTGTGTCAAGTATAATCTCCTGCAAAAAATGGAATATTACAATAAATTTTAAATAATTTTATGATATAAATTTAAATGAGTATCCAATTTAATAATTTTAATGTATTTCTATTAATACTCCAATTCAATAGCTATTTATGTAATTCCGGAAGTAATCTGTAACGTCTATTATTATTTTCCAAGTTTCATTTGTTTCATTCGTATTTAATTTTGATTCTATTATTGGATATTTTTCTGTGGGTATCAATAAATAAATAAATATAGTATTTTCTGAATTGCATAGAAATATTTAAAATGATTTCAGCTCCTACAAAAAATTCAGTCTTTCATAGCAAGGAGGTAAGTAGGGAGGTAAGTTGACTGACTTCCCCGAGAGGAAGTTTCTAATTACTCGTAAATATAAAATATACATAATGCTATGCTTAGGACAACATGAGTGGAAAAATATATTCTTTAATGTAAAGGAAAATATTCAAAATAAACATTTTCCGTAGCATTTTGAAAGAGATGAGAAAACCTGA